>KN167280.1:45286-56364 GCA_000757745.1 Steinernema scapterisci
TTGTATGGACGATTTTTACCAGTCCTTTGCCGAATGTCCCGTCCGTCCACACAGCTGATTTCATGGTTTAACCACGCCTGCATTTCTGAGCCGTTTCTGATCTTGGCAAGAGACTCTCTAGCCCAGAACTTTGATTTGATGTCATCAGACCAAGTCCAGGATTGCTTAAAAATGGTCATGGAAACTAAAGAGGTCTTAAAGGAACTAATCCTATGGGAGGACGATTGGCGACCGGAGATCATGAACCTAGCTTTGGATAAGGTCTTCAGCGGCAAACTGACACTTTTTGCTTTTGACGATTCTGACTGCATCGACGATGCTCTGGTCACCAGAATCGTCAATTTTGTTAAGACGGCTAAAGGACGGCTGAATTTTACCATTAGTGGCCAAAGCTCTCTGGACTGGAAGCACATTGAAAGATATGTGGTGGATCTAACCGTCGTGGAGCATTTTCATAGCTATGACGAGGACGTCCACACTTATGAGTTGCCTTACTCAGAAAGTCGGTTTCAGGTTTCTACTCCTCCGGGCGGCGGGCGCGGTTTGTATAAGTTTGATGTTTTCAATTAAGCCTTGAGCGATTAAGAACTTGAGAATAATGTCATCTGATGACCTCTGGTTACCAGCCTTCCTAATACAGCATCATCTCAGAGACCCAGATTCCAAATTCTTGGTCCTGACAACGATAAGCCCGGTACTCCAGGTCGAAAAGCTTCCAATTCCAAGGAAAGCCTTGCGCGGATGACTTTTACCAGTCGTTCAGATACCTGATGACTTTATATAATATCCGTGGTTGTCATGAGGAGTGTGGCGCTGTGACGCTAAGGGCGGGGACTCAAGCCTTCAATGCAATCCGGCTGAGAGAACTGCCGGTGCAGGCAATGCTACAAATCTCTTACTTGCGAAGGGTCTCACCACGATTGCGTTGAATGCATCAGTGCGAGATTCGCACCTCTTGAGCATATAAAGAGCTCCCTAAGCTCTTGCTTCATTGCTCCATCCCAGCGATGGACCGCGTAGTGATCACCTTCTGCGAGGCCGTCTTCGTCCACCTCCCCGGGATCGTCGACACTAAGAACCTAGACCAGCTCTCCAAATCCTGGGCCGTCGCCGCTACGACTGCTAAGCAGAAGTTCAAGACTGTTCAGATCGAAATCGCGATCGATACGACTGATGCAGAAGACAGCTATGAAATCGAAGTTTCCAGTCGGACCTTGCGACGCTCCCGTGCCACTTTCGAAGAGCTTCTCAGAGACCCAGATTCCCTATTCTTGAACCTGAAAACGATAAGCCTGGTAGTCCAGTTCGAGAGGTATCAAAAGCAGATTTCAAGAGAAGCCCTGCGTGGACGACTTTTACCACTCCTTTGCCGAATGTCCCGTCCATCTACTAAACTGATCTCGTGGTATGGCGAACCCTGTATTGCTGAGCCGTTTCTGATCTTGGCGAGAGATTCTGTGGCCCAGAACTTCGATTTGAAGTCATCAGATCAAGTCCAAGAAGGCTTGAAAGCTGTCCTGGAAACTAAGGAGCATCTTAAGGAACTCGTCCTATGGGACGACGACTGGTCACCTGAAGTTATGACCCTAGCGTTGGATAAGGTCTTCAGCGGGAAACTGCAACATCTTGCTGTTGACGCTTCCGAGTACATCGACGATGCCCTGGTCACAAGGATTGTCGACTATGTCAAGGCAGCTGAAGGACGGCTGACTTTTACGATTAGTGGTCAGAGCTCCCTGGAGTGGAAACACATTGAGCAAAAGGTGAAGGATCTAACCGTCGCGGAAGACTTCCAAGGGTATCATGAGAACGTGCACACCTACGAGTTGCCTCATTCAGAGAGTCGCTTTCAGATCTGTACTCCTCATGGCGGTGGACCTGGGCTGTATAAGTTTGATGCTTTCAATTAAGGCGATGCTAAGGGGGGTTTATGTGAAAAGGTGCCTTAAGGTGGCGTCTGTGGCGTCTTAAGACCTGAGCCATATTGTCATTAAGCTTGGTTTAATCTGTTTAAGTTGGTATTCTGTTATTTCCATTATCTAAATAAATATTTAAGAGGAAGTTAAGAGTCTATAGGAAGGCAACACGAGAATGAAGTCGGGACTGACTGTGGACATTGGTGGTGCAGGCGACGCTATGAAATCGTTATTTGCGAAGGGTCTCAACACGAACAAACTTCCGCTCCACTCTATCCCAACAATGGACCGCGTAGTGATCACCTTCTGCGAGGCCGTTTTAGTCCACCTTCAACGGAATCGCCGACACTAAGAACCTAGACCAACTCCCCAAGCTCTGGGCCGCCACTGATACAAACGCCAAGGAGAGCTTTAGGACAGTTCAGGTCCAAATCGCGATGCATATGACTGGCCCAGAAGCCAGCTATGGGATAGAGCTACCCAGTCGGGCTTTGGGACGGGTCCATGTCCGTCTTGAAGAACTGATCAAAGACCCAGATCCCTTATTCTTGAATCTCAAAACTATAAGACTGTTTTCTGACAGTAAGCTTTGCGAGTCAATTTCAAAAGAATACCTTATGGACAACCTATTGCTCAGAACTTCGATTTGAAGTTATCAGGCCAAGCCCAGGATGGCTTGAAAATGGTCCTGGAACACTTCCACGGACACTTCCAAGACGTGCTCACCTATGAGTTTCCTCACTTCGAGATTCGTTTCCAGATCTGTACTTCTCCTTGCGGCGGTCCTGGTCTGCTTAAGTTTGACATTTTCAACTAACAAGGACTTCAGTGGACCACATCTAAGAACTCACAACGAAGCCTAACAGTCTTATGTGAAACAAGTCATGTGAAACAAGCAATGCCAGTGACCTCGATTAGAACTGCTAAGCCTCAATAAAAGCCCATTATCCCTTTAAAGACTCATTCACACCGTCCGCCATGAACCAAGTACCCCACCTCTTCTGCGAGGCCGTTCACTCCCACTTTCCAGCCATCGTCGACTTTCCTGATTTCAATCCGCTCCCAAAGAACTGGACATCTGCTGCTCGAGATGCTAAGCAAAAGTTCAAGTTTGTGACCATTTCTATAGCTATGGATGAGAACGCACTTAGAGACAGCTACGCCATCAGCGTGTCCAGTTGGGACAAAACCAAGCAAGAGTTACAGAAGACTTATTGCGATTTTGAAGAACTTATGAGAACTACTCATCCCCAATTTCTGGTTATCGAAGAAATCAGGTTTGGCAGCTATAAAAGAAGTCACCCGAGAGAAGCTGATGCACAAGATTGTCCCGTTCTTAGCTCGTTTCGCTCGAAGATCCACACGCCTGCATTGTCTGCCACATTCTGCCCATTGTCAAGAAGTCTTTAAGGCTCTGACAAGATCTTCACAACTTCAGAAATTCAGGCTAAGCTGGAGCCAAGAGCTAGAGGAAGAGTTCTGCAGCCTTCTCCAGAGCCAGCGCCCTATAAGCTCCCTCGTCCTTGAAGGGTATGACTGGTCACCGGACACCACAATGCTCGCCATGGAGAAGCTGTTCCAAGACCACTTGAACACGTTTGAAGCCGAAAATTTAGGTTTTCTGGATGACTCCATGGTCACAAGGGTCATCGACTATGTGAGAAAGACCCAAGGACGACGACCTTTCTATGTCTCCGGTGCCAAGAACACCAGTTGGGCGCTGACGAAAGAGTCTCAAGGATCTTACGATTGTTTGCAGTCTAGAAACTGAATATTACGAAGAGGTTTTATACGAATTACCGGGTTCAGGAGAGAGGTTTGAAATAGCTTGGTGTGAGGATAGTGATTTCAAATTTGTGATGAGTCTTTCAGTTGGGATGTATTGAGAGGAATAAACTATGTGTCACTAGGATGGGTTGAGGTTCGAGCAGAACGGCAATGGGGGACGCTCACCCACAAAAGCCCGAAATCCGAGAGCGAGCTGAAACGATCGAAAACAGCATCTAGAAGCCCTCAGTCGCCTCAGTTCCCGGGATATGGAATCGGGGATTGCGGACGGCCTCAAGTCTCAGGGACGCTGACCCATAAAAGCCCGAAATCCGGTCTTTATTCTCCCAACCTGATCTTCTTAACGTAAAGAAACGGCGGATAACGGTTCCTTAGAAGCTCCTCAAACCTGAGTTGGGAAGGTGCCTGTTTAAATCCGCCAACTTGGGACGCTGTGACTGTCTTTCACGCCATTGAACATAGCTAATCAACTTAAGACGTATGTGTCACTAGGATGGGTCGAGGTTCGAGCACAACGGTAACGGGGGCCGCTGACCCACAAAAGCCCAAAATTGGAAAGCGAGCTGAAACGATCACACACAGGGTCTAGAAGGTCTGATTCGCCTTAGTTCGCGAGATACGGATTTGGGAATTGCGGACGGTCTCAGGTCTCAGGGACGCTGACCCACAAAAGCCCAAAGTCCGGTCTTTATCCTTCGAACCTCATCTCCTTAACGTAAAGAAATGGTGGATGAGTGTTCCTTAGGAGCTCCTCAAACCTGAGTTGGGAAGGTGCTTCTTCGAATCCGCCAGTTTGGGACGCTGTGACTGTCTTTAACGCCGTTAAACATAGCTCATTTACTTAAAACGCCCTCAAACAAGCTGAAAACAACAAAAACAGCATTTAAGAGCATCTAAGAGCTCATCTAAGAGCTCATCGCCTGAGTTCGTGAGATACGGAATTGGAGATCGCGGTCGACCACGGGTTGAGTTGAAGGAATTAAGAAAGACTATAGGAGTTGCCCAGAACCACAAAATGAGAAATGTGGATCAAGGTCACATGGCTGAATGCAAATTGTAAGGAGACGCTTCAGCAAACAGGGTAACATAGGAACGTAATGGGACCAGTAGCCGGTAACGTCCTCGGCAACCGAGTGTAGAACCGAGTGTAGAACCGAGTGTAGAAAACGAGTGTAGAACCCCTACGGGAAGTTGCCTTCGCGGCAATGACCACAGAGTCTGATCTTCAGCATCCGACGCTGCTTATCAGCCGTTGACAGCTTGAAGCAGCTTTCACATAACTTAAGAGTTACGGTGACATCTTGTTGGTCGCGTGAACGCAGGCCTGGCTAAAATGGCAGCAGTTGTTGTTGGCAAAGACTGAGGACTGAAACTGACTGAAGCGGCGGTGGCTACGGTGGTGGGCAATGGAGCTTGACGGTGGACTGGTTTTGTTTCAATGCTGGTACCTGAAGGGCGTCCAATGGGAAAACTGTTGTCTTCGAGAACTGGTAGCAGCGCCGTGCCTTTTGAGGAGGATCTGTCGTTTCCGGATAACGGCGGTACAGACCCTCCCTGGTTTGGACAGACTGGGTTAGGGTTGCTCTGAATAGATCGATTAGAATAGATGTTGACAGAATAGAACTAACGATTGGAGCACTAGAGGATGCTGCGGCTGTGGGCAACGGAGCTGATAACGGCATTGGAGCTGGTCTTGGCTGGACTGGTTTTGTTTCAAAGCTTAAGCTTGGAGAGCGTTCAACTCTGTTGTTTTCGAGAACCGGAAACAACGCCTGACTTCTCGAGGTTCCGTTTTGAGAGATTTGGGGCTCAGTCCTTCCATGGCTTGGTAAGGCTGGGTTACGGTTGCTCTGAATAGATTTCGCGTTTACTCCTCAAAGTGATTAAAGGAACCTACGATTCCAGGAGATGCTTTGGCGCTGAAGGGCGCTGAAGCTGTATCCAAGTTTCCGAAATGGGAACTGGGGCCTTTGCCACTTGTCGATGAGGACGCGACCGTCGGTCTCTTAGCGACCGAAGCGGAAGCTTCCCGGCCTTTGAGGTGCGGCAAGACTCGGGAAGAAGAATGGCTGACGTATTCTAGAGTGGTCATAACCTCTTCGTTGAGCAAGTATAAAATTTCCGATTTTTGGGATAGTTGGACTTTGAAGCCATCTTCAGAAATCGAGGGTGCCATTGTTGTCGGCTGGAGCGCTGTTGGGTCCTGGTTCTTCAAGTTCTGGAACTGGTTTTGGAGATCCTGGCTCTTGATAGTAGAAGCAGGAGAACCTCCAAGTCCTTGGAGCCAAGAACTTCTTGCCGGCGTCGCTTTCCCGTTGTCCGAGATCGGAAGACCCGAGTTCCGAGGAACCGTTGCCATCCGCTTTATATTGTCGCGGTGGTCCCGGAACGCTCTCGCGTCCATTCCAACAGCGATGCATCTGCTAAAGCGGCAGTATTGGCATTTAGAAGGACTGGCCTTGTTTATCTCACAAGTCCTGGAGAACTGGCACACATAAGTCTCGCGGGACATAATCGTGCGACGGAAGAAGGCTTTACAGCCTTCACAAGTGGGCGCACCGCCGTAGTGGTGTGCAGAAGCCACGTTCTGGCACACGGCGCAGGGTGCCCGATCTGGTATCTTCCTCCGTTTTGGGAGTCTTCTTTCTCCTACCTCGGTGCTCGTCGCCGGGACATCTGGAGGCGGCGGTGGCGTCGACGGCGGCTCGCGCTTGATGTTGACGGACATCTGCTGGAACTCTAAGATCGACTAAAGCTGACACTAACTGAGATGTTGTCAACTTGGACTTTCTGACCGATTCCGTGCATCTCCGTTAAACTGTATCCGACTTTGAAGTGGAAATTTCCATTCCTTGTTTATATTTTGGCGCGTTGTGGTTGCGTGACTACACTAAACGATCAAACAACGAGCTTAGGCTACGGCCTCCTGCGGCCGACTCTGGCTGTAGGCTTGACGATCAAAAACCAGGTTTTGAAAATAAACATATTTTGGTTAAATCTCAATGTTTGCACATTTGGAGTTTGGCAAACTCCTGAGGGAATAGAGCTCCGGGGGGTTCTGAAGTGAGCGGAATTTTCGAAGATAGTCATTGAATGTCACTTGGAGTCATCTATAGTCGTGGAGCCATGCTTAAGTGGAAACCTAACATCTAATTTTTGGCTCCCCCCCCCCTCGATTACTAAACGGTGGCCGTGGCAGCACACACTGAACGATGATAGTGGCCGGCCTTGGAAACGGTGACCAAGCCTTGAGCCGGCATGGGAAACAGTGGCCGAGCCTCAGAAACGCTGGACAGGTCTAGGAAACGGTGGCTATGCCCGCGGCTGATTTGGCCACGACCACAATTTAGTGTACGCGGCCACCGCCACGGTCACCGTTTAGTGTTGTCCAACCCAAACGGGTGAATCTTGAGCGCCTGGTGCTGCTCATCGGCTATTTCAGCTTGTTGGAGAGGTGTTAGCATGAGAGGCAGAAGAGGAGTTAAAGCCGACTTGACTCAAAATTTTATACTTTGACATGGACAAAATCCAACAATTAAACCTGACCTAACCATATCTTCCATCAGGGACGTACCTCAAACATCATGTCCTGATGAAACCGGCAAGCGGCTCTAAACCTAAATCCCGATTTTGATCCTTCATACGTGAATATTTCTTTCTTATCATTTTCTACACTTTCCAGGATCTTAAAGTCTTTCAACTTCTCTTTTGTAGAATTCCAATCAGCGCTCTCGGCGCCAAAGACATAAAAAGGTCGTCGTCCTTGGGTTTCTCTGACATATTCAATGATTCTGTCAACCATGGAATCATTCAAAAAACCATTTTGGACTGCAAATCTGTTCAAGTGGCCCCGGAACAACTTCTCCATTGCGAGATTTGCGGTATCTATTGGCCAGTTATCCCTCTCAAGGATGAGAGAGTTTATAGAACGCTGGCTTTGGAGGAGATCTCGCAGTTCTTCTTCTACTTCTTGACTGCGGCAAAGATGAAAATTTTGAATTGAAGATCTTACCAGAGTCCTAAAAATTTGTGGAAAACCCGGAAAAGGAAACGGAGCTATCAGTTTTGTTGTGCTTCGGGCGATACGACCTATGAGCGGGATCAACTGGCTCATGAGCTCCTCCCGGGGACCTGATTTGTAAGGTCGACGGTCGGCGAAAATGATATGCGCAATGTCGAGGAATCTCGAGGGAACGTTTCTACTAAGTGCTTCAAAGTCGGCGATTGAGATATACTCTATTTGGGTTATGCCTCTGGTTACGTTCCACTTGGCCACCATGATTGAGTAGCGGTCTTCATCGCTGTTCTCGGTCATCTGGATTTCAATAAACACAAGTCTGGACTTGGTTGTGTATTTTAGGTTAGCAGAAGCCCAATTCTTAGAGAGTTGATCGATGTTTTGGGTTGGGGCGCTGCTGGGAAGGTGGCAGAAGACGGCTTCGCAGAAGAGGTACGGTACTTGGTCCATGACTGTCGAGTACGTGAACAGGCTTTACGATCATTGGTCTTTTACACGAAGCATCAAGTTAGCAATGCTGATTAACTTGGCGTGGCTTTTACTCAGTTTTCACACTCAGATATTGACACATGATGATTGAGAAATGATGGTGGACATGTGATGGTTAAGCCGAGAGGGACTGACATATCTGAGTCTGAAGGCTTATTGAGTCCTCTTAGGTCATTTACAGATATCTATCGTTTGTCGTCAACCAAGAGAAAAGTAGGACGCTGGAGGAAGAGGTCGATTGTAGTAATCCTCCTGATGGTTCCTCTCACGGCATTCTCTGCACAGGAAGATGTTGATTCCCTGGTGCCTAACATCGGCCATTTCGGGTTCCTGACTGATAGAGCGCTGGTAGCATGGGTGGCAGAGGAGGATGTTTAAGGTTCTTGACTGTGGGGGTTCTGGGTGAGATGAGGAATGATTTGACTGGAAATGGAAGGATTCAAGCCTAATCAGATGAGGAGGGCAATCTTACGTTAGAATCGAAGACTACGGTAGTGAGCATCGGACCTAAAGCTGCGGTACTGGACTGAACGAGAGGTGTCCCCAAGCCGTCTTCACCTAAGAGGTGTCCAGTGAGAGCCCTTTCGTTTGCGAATGCTGGCAGCCGTGCTTGGCCTTTGGAGGATTCGACGGTGGCTGTTGTTGTGTCCAGGCCTTGGGATTGAGGCTGGGTTAGGAGTCCGGTGTTGCCGCTGTTCTGAGGCACTGTCGCTCTTTGCTCCTGGTTGAATGAGCCGTGACCGTTCAGGACTGCCGTATTCTATGTTAAGCTAAGGATTAAACACGTTGAGAATCGACAAACTCACAATGGAATCGGTGGCGATGGCCGAAGGGAGGGTTCTCCGAGCATCCTGGGGATAAGGCCAGGTGGACAACACTCCCTGATTCTCAAAGATACTCAGCGATTCCAGGCCATCTAAGGATGATGAGGAAGTCGTTGTGTAGCCCAAGACTTGGGAGAGAGGACGATCCAAAGATGCAATTCTGGCCAATGGAGCGAATGGTTCTTCAGCAGTAAGATCTGCCGTTGTCAAGTGTTGAGAATACTGAGCTCTTGGAAAAGTCAATGTGTCGTTCTCAAGCATTTCCAGCGGTCTCTGGCTATTTGCCGATAGAGCATCCATAGAGATAGTGGTAGCTGTCCACAAGCTGTTTTCACTGAAGACGTGTTCGACGGGCGATCTCTGCTGTGCGAAGTCTGGAGGATGAGTCAAGTCCGAAAGTCCGCCGTCGTCCGTATTGTGCGGCGCAGTGGACTCTAACAGGACGCTTGCTGGGTCGCGGTTGTCTCTAATACTGCCGTTCTCAATGCTTCCTAGAGACGCCTGGCTGCTTGTCGAAGGAGCTGATGTAATCATGCCGTGTGTTCCAGTACGTTTTTCTTCTTCAGAGATCCCATGCATCATCGTCAACCACTTTGGACCTCTCGGGCCGCGGTTGGGCCGAATCGCCTGCGGATCCATGCCTACCAAGAGGCACGTCTTCAATCGACAATGTTGACATGCACGACCGGCGTTCTTTGTGATGTTGCATTTGCCGTCGAGCTTGCACACATAGCTTTTCTTAAGGACCATGGAGCGTCGGAAGAATACTCTGCAACTGTGGCAAACAGCAGCACGGCCGAGGTGATACCCAGTGGCGAGTTGCTGGCATACGGCGCACAGGGTCCCTCTGGGTAGATGCTTCCATGTCTTCCTCCGCTTTTTAGCGGGTTTTCGAACGGACGAATTGGATTCAGGAATCGTTGGCCCGCTTGGTGATTCTCGGGGTTCCATGGCTTGGGTGTCGGGACTTCCGGAGGACACAGCTTCGCTGGATGTAGAAGAAGCCGATTCCCTGACGCTATAAACGCCGTCCGTCTTTGGCGGTGAGGCTTGTCTTGAGCCAGTTTGGTCCTTCCGTGTCCGCTCTTTGTCGACTGAGCTCTGCGACGTTGCCGTCTTCTGCTGTGAATCGCTTGGACCTCGGTAGCTTGTTGGGTCCATACCTTGCCGGACGCACTTCTTGTAACGGCAGAAGCGACACACGTATTGAACGTTCTTGCTGACGTCACAGTCGCCGTGAAACCGACACTTGAGGACTATCTTCTTAGTAATGGCACGGCGGAAGAAAGCTGCACAGCCATCGCAAGCGATGGCCCCAAAGTGGAATCCGGAAGCGGTGTCCTGGCAAACAACACATTGCCTTCGAGCCTTCACGCGCGTTCCGCCTCCTCGAGTGGTAGTCGTTGTCGGGACAGCTGACGGTGGCAACTCGCGCAAGGACATGACGTGGAACTAGAGCTTTGATATAGCTGAGTACTGCCATAAAAGGCTTAGGAAACAAGGGCGCCGTCAGGTGAATAAGCGCGACACTGGGATACTCGCTACTCTCGCAAGAGTATATCGGCAAATCCTATTCTAATTACATCATGCGCCACCTGCGCGACCAATCTGGTCACGCGACATTCGAGCCAAAACACTAAATGTTCACATGTAAAACAGCCTCCGCCTACGAGATTGTTTATCTGAAACGCTCAGCCGACGGCTGTTTCATTTAGGGTTCCTTGAGATTACATTGCCAGCTCCCCACCTTCGAGCTTCAACCATGTCCTCCGACCAGGACTTACCTGTTGACGACCCTCCACCGCCATCAGTCGCTTCTTCTGTTACCTCTGGATATGACGCCATCGTCATAAGACCAGAAAGGCCCGCATCTGTAGAAGAGCGCTGTGCTGTGTGCAGTGATGAGGCGACAACAGACTGCTACGGAGCCCGCACATGCTTTGGATGCCGGAACTTCTTCCGCCGCTCGGTTGTCAAGAAGAAGAGCTATAGGTGGTGCCGCTTTAACGGCAACTGTGATCTTACTCTTGGCCTCCGTCTATC
>KN167280.1:56410-66465 GCA_000757745.1 Steinernema scapterisci
ATCCGCGGTCCACGCGGTCCGAATAGGAGAACGATGGCTCCGGTAACCTCTATGGTACCGCCTCCACTTGAAAACGTCAGAGTCGCTTTGCCCAGCGATATCCATAACTTGAACGTTCCGGCAACAGCAGTCCAAGGGCCACCTTTCATAGGCTACTGGGTGACCGTGTCCGGAAGCGAGAGGAACGCGCTTTCTCAAGGTCCTTACATTGAAGAGCTCGGACCGGCAACATCCAACGCTGCCGTTGTAAGTGCCTCTTTTTAACCTAACTCATCCTTTTGTGTTTAGGTCGACGTTGCCGCCAATCCATCCCAAAATGGCCGAGAATTGGCCGGCCCATGCCAAGAGACGACGGTGTCTCAAGTACCTGACGGAGAGAGATCGACGCTCGCAGAACGCCGTCGTTCCAGAAGCTTGGATACGACAATCACACTTTCATCCTCCCAGAGCGACCAGACGCCAGATCCAAACTTTGAAAATGGACTTAACTTTGGACTTCCTAACGGTTTGGAGGCGACAGCCGCCGAAGTCCCCACTATGACGGTGATAAGATTTCATCTGACTTGTTTGCTTGACATCAAATTCGGTTTTAGCAAGCTGAGTCTCAGTCCCTAACCTTAACCAGTCGCGACAATGGTCACGACACGGTCGGTCCAAGCCAAGATACGACAGTGTCTCAGGTCCCCGACGAAGAAAGATCGACGGTCTTCGACGCACCTCCAACAGCTTCCTCGAGCAACCGGACGCCACAGCCAACCTTCGAAAACGGAAGCGGTCCCAACTCTAGATCGCCATATCCCAATGGTTTGGAGACGACACCCGTCGAAGCTCCCGCCATGACAATTGTAAGAACACCTATTTCTCTGCTTGCCATCAAATTCAGTTTTAGCAAGCTGAGTCTCAGACCTTAATCCTGACCAGCCGCGACAATGGCCATGACATGGTCGGTCCAAGCGAGACGACAGTGTCAGCTCAGCCTCGGGCCTTAAACTTGCAAATCTGTGAGCCCTGCTACCAGCTCACTATTAACCACGCACCCGAGATGGACGGTGAGCACCAGGTGCTGAAAGTGATATTGTGTGCGGGATGCCGCCAGGCTAATGACCGATATGGCTATAATCGTCCTCTTCCTCCAGCAGCCTATTTTTCTTAGATTTGTTTGATTTATATCATTTATAAAATTACCACATAATTTGCTAATAAAGAATAGAACTTGCCGACCTAAACCATGGGTCTAAACCAACAACAACCGGACCCCGTTCTTCCAACAAAAGAGGCAAGACAAGCGACGAGCAGTAAACTGGGAACGACCAGTGACCGGACAAGGTTACAGGGACAGAAACATTAGGATTTAAAGGTCAAACGAGTTCTAGTTGACTTTTACAGTTATGAGCCTCTTGTCATCAATCCAGAGAAAAATATGCCTCCGGAGGGAGAGGGCGATTGTAATCCTGCTGGTGGTTCCTCTCACGGCACTCTCTGCACAGATAGATGTCGAGTCCCTGATGCCTCTCATCGGCCATTTGTGGTTCCTGATTGATGGAGAGCTGGAGGCATGGGCGACACAGGAGGATGTTTAAGGTCTTTGAGTGTGATGATCCTGGTCGAGATGGCGACTGATTTGACTGGAAATGGAGGACTCAAGCCTAATCAGATGGAACTTGAGGCGTTTGTTCTTACGTTAGAGGCGGGTGCTTCGGTAGAAGACGCTGGATCTGAAGCTACTGTACGGGACTGCACGAGAGGTGTCCACGTGCTGTCTTCACCAGAGACGTGTCCGATGGGAAACCTCTGGTTTGCAAATGCTGACTGCGGTGCTTGACCGTTGGAGGATTCAACAGTGGCGGTTGTCGTGTCCAGGCTTTGGAATTGAGGACGGGTTAGGGGTCTATCGTTGTAGCTGTTCTGAGGCACTGTCGCTCTCTGCTCCTGGCCGACTGACTCACGATCGTTTAGGACTGTCGTGTTCTATTTTAAGCTTACGATTACATGCATTAAAAATTGAAGAACTTACAACTGCAGCGGCCAAGATGGAAGTGTTCCTAGCATTCTGCGGATAGGGCCACGTGGGCAAAACTCTCTGATTCATTGCCAGGCCACTCAAGGAGGAAGAGGAAGTTGTTGTAAAGCCTAAGGCTTGCGAGAGAAAAGGATTCAAAATCGAAAGCCTTGCGTCCTCGGAAATCTGCTGCTGTGATGTCATCTGCTCTTGGTCGGTTGGGGCGGAGCTCAGCATTGATCTCAACGGTGCCAGGTAATCGGCCAATGGAGCGGACAGTTCTCTGGGAGCTGAAGCTGATACCGGAAAGTTCTGGACACTTTGGTTCCTTGACGACGGAAACCTTTGGCTTTCCGAAACTGTCAGTGGTGGCTGGCCGTTGGTCAGTGCAGGGAGTGGTTGACTCGATGATCCCACTACATGGGAATGGGAATGCCTGTCGGTTTCAAAGGCCCTCGGCGCCGTTCTCCACCGTTCCGGGTCGTTGGGGCCGCGGCCGTTTTTGATCGCCCGAGGGTCCATCCCAGCCGCGAGGCACTTTCTGTAGCGGCAGTGTGGACATTCAGGTTGGGGTGCTCTGGTGACATTGCAGTTGCCGAGGAACTGGCACACCAAAGTGTTCTTGGAGACGGCGGAGCGGCGGAAGAAAGATCTGCATCTATTGCAACAAGCGACTCCGTAGCGGTGCCCAATCGCATCGTCTCCGCAAACGGCACATGGCGTGCCTTGAGATAGCTTCTTACGCTTACTCTCAGGAATTTCTCCCTCTCGGCTGGTGCTCATCGGAAGCTGGCGGCTGCCTGGTCGACACGTGAGGGGAAGCGGTTTAGAGTGAAAGTCGGGTCTGTGATGAAGCTTGCGGGAAGGCTTAGAACTGGAGGTGGAAGCTTGCCGGAACCAGGGCTCGAAACAGCCGTCGGCAGTGTGCAGCTAGTCGTCGTTATCGGGACAGCTAAAAGCGGAAAAGGCTCGTCGACGGCTTAGATGTAGCTAGATACTGCCAACGCAGGTGCAGGGAACAAGGAACATCGAATGGATATGAGCAACACCTTTCTCTTTGGCAACTCGCCGTGTGGAAACTAGCAAATCTCGTAGGCGTGTGGCGCAATAGCAATTTTAATTATGTGCTGATCTGGTCACGCGCCGTCCTGACCAAATAATTACGGATTAACCAACACAGGTGTTTCATCTCTTAGCGCCTTGTCGAGTCGAAGTGTCGCGTCCGGATCAAAATGTCACGCGGCAATTACCGCATGATATAATTAAAATGGCAATTTCTGATACACGACTACGAGATTGTTAGTTTCGAACCCTCAGCTGACACCCGACGGCTATTTCACGCGTTTCCGCTGCCACCTTCAAGCTTCACCCATGTCCTTCAACGTTGATAACGTCCTTCCGCTGAACGGCCCTCCATCTCCGTCAGCCGCTCCATCGACCACCTCCGGAGAAGAGGTCAACGTCGCGAGAACAGAAAGACCCGCATCCGTAGCAGCGCTCTGCCCTGTGTGCAGTGACAGGGTGAGCACGAACTGCTACGGAGTCCGGACGTGTTGTGGCTGCCGGGCCTTCTTCCGCCACTCTATCGTGAAGAACAGAAGCTATACGTGCCAGTTGAACGGCAACTGTGACCTCACGCTCCGCCTCCGCCGGACGTGCGAGTCTTGCCGTTTACAAAAGTGCCTTTCAGTGGGGATGGACCCAAGAAGGATTCGACCCAACCTTGGTCCACGCGGTCCGAATAGGAGAACGTTGGCTCGGGTGACCTCTATGGTACCGCCTTCATTTGGAAACGGCAGATTTGCTCCTCCCAGCTTGCTCCTCCCTTATACCTTGGACCTTTCGGCAACAGCAACCCACGGGCCACCTGCCACAGGGTTTTGGCGGAACGTGCCCGCAGACGAAAGAGATGCGTTTCCTCGTGGCCCGTTCATTGAAGAGCTTGGATCGGCGGCATCCAACGCTGCCGCAGTTGTAAGAGTCCCTATGTTTACCCAACTTATTCTATTGTGTTCAGGTTGACGTTGACGCCAATCCATCCCACAATGGCCGCGACCCAGCCGGTTCAAGCCAAGAGACGATGGTGTCTCAAGTACCCAACGGAGAGAGATCGACCCCCGCAGAATCCCGTCGCTCCGGAAGCTGGGATACAATCACACTTTCATCATCCCAGAGCGACCAGACGCCACAGCAAAACTTTGAAAACGGACTCAGCTCTGGACCGCCTCTTCCCAACGGTTCTGAGGCGACAGCCGCCGAAGCGGAGTCTCACGTTCCCCAAGAAGAGAGATCGACGCTTTTTAACGCACCTCCAACAGCTTCCTTGAGCAACCAGACGCCACAGCCAAACATCGAAAACGGACGAAGTCCAAACGCAATATCGCCTCACCCCAATGGTTTGGAGACGACACCCGCCGAAGCACCCGCCGTGACAATGGCAAGAATCCATGTCCCCTTGCTTAAGATCAAAGTCCGTTTTAGCAAGACCAGTCACAGACTCTGACACTCAGAATCTGTGAACCCTGTTATCAACTTACCATCAGTCAAGCGCCTGCGATGGATGGCGAGCACCAGGTGCTCAAAGTGTTCCTCTGCAGACTATGCCGCCAGAGAAACGACCGCAACTACTACAGCCGCCCTCTCCCTCCGGCTGCCTTTTTTTCTCATAGTTGAAGACAAGATATTTTTGGTCGTCTGCATAACAATAAATTTTATTTCCATGAAGCTTGATGTTTAATTAGCTCTAAACTCTAAACGCCCAGTTAAGTTAAGTTAAAGTCTCCACGAGGTATGACCTAATAAACAGCGCATAGCGATCCTCTGGGAAGCTATCTTTGGGTCCAAGCTCATCAAGCTCATTCCGCCTTTCCCGGTGGTTATCATTGTCAAGGCAGCTGGCAACGGCAAGTCGCTGAAGGGCACGATGTGAAGCTGGAAGCTGCCAAACAAGGGACGTCTAATGGATACGATCCACACGCGGCGTAGTGACAAGCAGCGTTCCACCGAGGGTTGTCGGGGCAGCTGTCAGCCAACAAAAGGACTAACTTAGCTTGAACGTCTTCGACCTTTATCTTGATCTAGTCTTCTTGTCTCTCCCTTGTCTCCGTCCGGGTCTGCAGATTCTCGGTTTTCAGTATCGATAGAATTCTTTTCGATATCTTGGAGATCTCTCGATACCTTAGATTCTCTTAGCGTTGTCTTCTCTTCGTCGGCACCAACCTGTACCAACCTGCATCACTTTGGACATGTATCCCCTGTACGATCGTTCCTCTTTTTGTCAGCTGCGCTCAACTCACGAAGAGAACTGTCTTCAATATCAGGTGAGTACTTTCCTGATGTTTCCTTGTCGTTAACTTCGATCTTTTCAGACCTCTCCCTCACTATTCCTTTCGGCCCAGCCTGGGCAACTGACAACAGACCTGGGCAGCAGACGTCACTCTCGTAGTGCCTACACAATTATTGGGCCTTATGGTCTGTCCTTGTCACCTTGCTTAAGATCAAATTCCGTTTTTAGCTAGCTCAGTCTCAGACCTTAAGCTTGCAAATCTGTGAGCCTTGCTATCAGCTTACCATCAACCAAGAACCCGACATGGACAGCGAGCACCAGAAGCGTCCTCTGCTTCCGGCTGCCTACTTTTCTCATAGTTGGAGACCAGATGTTTGGTCGTCTACATAACAATAAATTTTATTTCCATGATTCTATAAAGTGTTTGGTTAGCTGCTCTAAGCTCCAACCGCCCACAGTAAAGTTAAAGTCTCCACGACGTATGACCTAAGAAACAACGCATAGCAATCCTCTGGGAAGCTGTCTTCAGGTTTTTAGGACCTTAGGTTTGTCCTTAGGCATTTAAGCCCCCATTTAAGCCCCAAGCCATTTAAGCCAGGCTTCGATGTCGATGGAATTCTTCTCGATGTCTGAAGATCTCCGATATTTAAGGGTCCCTCGGCGTTGTCTTCTCTTCGTCGGCTCGGCATCGCTCTGTTCCAACCTGCATCACCTTGAAAATGTATCCCCAGTGCGATCGTTTGTCTCTTTGTCAGCTGCGCTCAACTTGCGAAGAGAACTGTCTTCAATATCCGGTGAGTACCCTGGTTTCCTACCTGACGTCGTTAGCTTCGATCTTTTCAGACTTCTCCCTCACTATTCCTTCCGGCCCAGCCTGGGCAACTGAGCAACTGGCTTTAACTGAGAAGATTCTTAGGTCACTCTCGCAGTCCCCGACACGCAATCCTTAGGCCTTATGGCCTCTCCATGCGACTCACGCCGTGTGGGACTCCCTTCAAAGGTGTTGCTGCTGTGAAACCCGAAAGTCAAAGCACTACACGACCTTCACTGTTTTGAAGACAACAAGGCGAAGTCCCCCAGAACCCCAAGTATTCGGCATGCTTCGATGAGGGGATGAAGTGGTCGTCAACGGTATCCACGACAGGAGACAGGACTATCCAAGCCGGACGGAGGAACTGAAGAACCTTTGGCCACGGAACAGGTAGTGCCTACCACACAGTTCTAAGGTTTTATGGCCTCGCCATGCGACCCGAACAATCGGGGTCTCTTGAGCTATTCTGCCGCAGAAAACGTGCAACAGTATGCCGAAAAAATATACTGTCCTATAGGCTGGCGTATGCTGTCCGACGCATGTTTTTATGTGAATCTTGTTCCATCCACTTTGCGAGATGCTCAGGTTGCATGGCGTAGAAAAGCGTCATACTTAGCTTATTTCACGAGCGGGGATGAATCAGAAAACTTTGCTTTCATGACAAAATCTATGCTTCCCGCAAAGGAAGATTGGACGTGGAAAGACATGCCTTAGATTGGAGCGAATTCGCTGTCCGGGGGTTCTGATCTGACTTCACGGAAGTGGTTTTGGGCTGACCATTCCGATGTTTTACGCGCCAGATGGTGTCCAGAACAGCCCGATGAGCCTGAGGAACGTTGCGGACAACACAACGATTGTTCGGGACCTCGATTGCCATGGGGGACCCCGATTGTTTAACTTGGGACCGCGATTCTACGTTAGAGCCTGTCGAACTACCTGCAACGTTGTTCAACCCAAGCCAAAGCAAGGAAGGGAGGTCTGGTGAACATCACATACATCAGTCCTCCGCCACCCATTGAGTAGTGAGGCCAACCTGAATAGAGATAAATGGGTGTTACGAAATCGGTGTCATTGGTCACTTTATAGCTTCATCAAAAT
Source organism: Steinernema scapterisci (assembly GCA_000757745.1). NCBI lineage: Eukaryota > Metazoa > Nematoda > Chromadorea > Rhabditida > Steinernematidae > Steinernema > Steinernema scapterisci. Next base: position 63,605 of record KN167280.1, read on the forward strand.
ATCGACATAAACCAACAGTTGAATAGACAATACCTTAGCTCCTGTCTCTCATTGTTATCCACTACCCGTCCTACTTTCTCTTTGGATTCAGCGAGAAGGAATGTTGACACGTTTGCAGCGCTTCCCATTCGGCCTTGAACGCTTGTTTCGGATCTTGAGGAGCAGCCATCGCTCCTCCGGTCATCTGATCCTCCATCATTTTCGACTGGTCTGCGGCGTTTTCCTCTCCGAGGACAAGCGTGTAGATTGAACGCAGGCCGAAGACGTTCAGGAAGTACCAGGATGCGGAGGACACCCACGCAGCGTCCAAGGAGACAAGCTCGATTCCGCGCTGAAGCATTGGCTTGAATCTGGAATAAGCGGGTTTTAGGGCAAATAAGGGACCATGATTGGTTACCTCAGAGTCAATGGGAACGGAACGCGCGTAGTGAGGAATCCGGAGAATGTCCAGTTGATCCAGCCTCCGATCACAATCATCGGAATCATGTTCAGCATATTGCCTTTGAGCATCTCAACCATTGTCGAAGGATCCATTGGGTTCGCGGTGTTGCTCTGTCTTCCTCGTCCTTGAGCAAGGTAGCCATGTTCTTCGTCGCTAAGGAACTGTTTCCGCATGACGAAGGACGAACGAGGGAGAAGGCGGCCATTCTCGCGGAGGATTCGAGAGCGCATCAGGTAATGACTGAAACAGGTATCAATGAAGCTTCCCAGTAACTTAGATCGCTAGTCTGACTTGTCCTGAATCTGCTGCAGATCCATCTTTTTCTTGGACATCAGAAGAAGAGACACGTAATGGCGAAGGATTCCAACCATGAACGTGATGAAGACGATGGGTACAAAGACCCATGTTCGTATAGCCGGATCCAGTACTAAGTCCGTCATCTGAAACGAGGCATAAGACTCCATAGAGCTGTGTGAATATGAATCTAGGGCGCACGGAGATGGAAGCTAAGCACGATGCCCGAACGATCGACTTAACAGCGCTCATCTAAACATGGATCGGACCGTCGGCGACCCGCGTTCCAAAGATCAAGATCATGGTCATTTCAAGACTAAAAGCTACATTTGATTTCATGTTTTATGGGCTCTCGATCCAATCGACGGCTTCCTTAACGAGCGGCTAAAACGGAGCTCAAGCAATGCGGGCAAAGCTGCGACGCCGCGGTTGGTCGAGGGACGGACGGACACAGCGTCCAAACTTAACCGTATGCCTCGACATTGACACGTCAGGGTCACAGTGGTGGGAGATCGCTCACGATCTCGTCGGTCAATTCGACTTTGGTGAATCATGACCCCGACAGTCAGTCAAGAACCCGATGGCTACAAATCGTATTTCGGATGCAGTGGCTTCTTCGTATGGTTTCCGGACGCTCCGACGAAGACCCTTTCGCCGTTAACTCTCCGTTGGAACATCGACACTTCGAAATCTCGCAGGAGTACCGGATTCATTGTACACGATCAAAACCGCTGTTTACTGTCCTGACCACTATTTATCACGCATCCACCAAGAAGAAAACAAACCTTAGGACAGCTGGGACAACGCATGTACCAAACCCTACCTGGTCAGAGAAGCAAATTCAGGTCATTTATCGCATAAAAGGGTCTAAAGCGCACTTGTGTCCATGGTGATAATTGGTCTTTTTAGGTCCTTTACGTCCTTTTTACGTCTTTCTAAGCAAACAAGACGTTTTAAGACCATTGGATGGGCACTATTGCACTTATGTCGCCGGGCCTGAAGAGAGGTAAGTGAGTCCAGGGCGGTGCTGTGCAGAGTGGTGCTGTGCAGGCTATGCCGGCAGAGGAACGATTGCCACGACTACAGCCGTCCTCTACATCCGGCTGCATATTTCTCTCATAGTAGTTGAAGACTAGATGATCTTCTACATATTAATAAATTCAACTTTCATAAAAAGCTTGGTGTTTGAATAGCTGTTCTAAACTCTGAGCGCCCACAGTAAAGTTAAAGCCCGGATCTTCGGGTCTTGATGTCTTCTCAGGTGGTCATCGTTGTCAAGGCAGCTGGCGACGGCAGCTGGCAACGGCAATTCGCTGAAGAGCACGATGTGAAGGTGGAGCTTAGATACTACAGCCGGACCCGGACCAGGGACGTCTAATGGATACGCGGATCTGCAGATTCTCGGGATCCGGTGTTCAATCCTTCCTGAAGTCTGGGAGATTTCTCGATACCTTAGGGTGCCTTGGCGTTGTGTTCTTTTTGTCGGCTCGCCATCGCTCTGTTCCAACCTGCATGTCTGTCGACATGTATCCCCAGTGCGATCGTTTGTCACTATCCTTATCGGCCCAGCCTGGGCAACTGGGCATTCTTGCACTTATGTCACCGGGCCTGAAGAGAGGTAAGTGAGTCCAGGGCGGTTTGGGTTTGGAGTAGGCTCCTGCCACGGCAAAAAGAGTATCTTTAGGAGTTCTTCTTGGCTGTGTCTTCTTAGCCTTTTGCCTCACTACACTGATCTTAATCGACGGAGATCGACGCTTGCAGAACACCGTCGCTCCCGAAGCTTGGATACAACAATCACACTTTCATCATCTCAGAGCGACCAGACGCCACAGCAAATCTTGGAAACCGGACTCAGCTCTGGACAGCCTCTTCCCAACGGTTTGGAGGCGACGGCCACCGAAGCTCCCACTGCGACAGTGGTAAGCTTTCATCTGACTTGTCTGAATGCAAGCTCCGCCGGATGGATCCTTGGGAACCTGAGATTGTGCAGTTTGATAACCCACAATACAAGCCACCCTGTACGAGGATGAGTGACCCTGCCACGGAGCTGGTGAATGGAACTGTTGTTCTCCGGGATAGAGCTTATGAAGGCAGGTGTGAGGCGAGGTGAGTCCTAATCATAAAC
>KN167280.1:77855-91044 GCA_000757745.1 Steinernema scapterisci
TAAGTTTTTTGTTAAATCTGAGAGCTTGGATTTGTAAAATATGCGGAAATTTAGCTTGGTGCAGGCTAGGTACGGTAGAGTGCAGGCCAAACCCAAATATGTTAAAATTGACAATTGAACTTTTAAGACAAAAGTTGAATTTTGGGGGGATTCGGGAATATGCGAAATCGGGAAAAACAGCTTGATGCAGGCGGGTTACGGTAGGGTGCAGGCCAGCTGTCTAATAGGGTTGAAACAATCTATTCAATTTTTAAGTCAAAACTAAAATTGTTAATTTTCAAACTTCAAAATAGGCGGGTATTCGGCTTGGTGCAGGCTGGTTACGGTAGGGTGCAGGCTAACATAAAGGTAATTTTAGAGTTCAAAACAACACAAGAAGTCAGTTTTCAAGCTTATATCAAGGCCAAGGTTTACCCCTAACCCCTTGCGCCAGACGCAGACCTCTCCTAAATCAACGATCTCTGATTCAATGACAGTCAGACAGGTAAGCCTCATTTCATCACTCGTCTACAACACTAATCCAGATCAAAAATCCTTGTTTTCGCTGTTGTCGGGGACTATTTTTGATACGTCACTGGATATACCCTGACCCCGAAGCACTCTTTTTAGACCTTTAAGACCTTTGAAGAGGAGCTGTGGAACAGTACAGTCTGTTTTGTAACTAAGAGTGCATCTCCATCCTGTAAGTCCTGTGCGACAACAAGAGATAACAAGCCCAGTGTAACAGTGAGCAAACAGAAACTCGAAGTTTCGGTGATATCATGGACATGTTTGATAGGAATCGGGCTTCGAATTTGGTGTTTGCTGACAGGACTTATGGAAATGGGGCCACGGTCATGTTGATGCTGATGTGGTTGGGGGAGCGATCTAGGGGGACGGTGGGGATAGAGAAGGAGAAGTATAGGATTGCCCTCTACGACAGAGCTGAAAATTAGGCTAAAGGTGCAGGCTGAAGGTTCTTGGTGCAGGCGATGGTTTCCCGGTTTCTGGCTATTTTACGGGTCTCAAAAATCTCAGACTCACCATAAAGAAAGCAGTGCAGACAAACTCAGCCAGAGCACACTTGGTGAGATGATCCCGAATCCCAAGCTTCTGACGGAGTCGATCCACAGGCGAGATTACAGCAGCCATCTTCTGTTCAATCGTCGCGTGTCGCTGGCACTTCCGGAATCCACAGTCTCTCTCTCAGACTCTCAGAGATCGCACTCAACGCACGCGAAGTCCGCGAAGCGATTCTCGTTTCCGGCGTCCGACTCCTCACTTTTATAGGTTCGCTTCGGTCGGATTCGAGCACCGCGATCTTGTTTTCACTTTTCGCGGCTGCGGCGGAGGCGCTGTCGAGGTGGATCCAGAGGCACTCACGCGCAAGTCACGCCCCTTCGACTCTTTCCTGGAAATGTGATGTATGATACGTTTCCGTGACGGGGTGGGAGAGGAAGTGGTAAAGGGTTGGGAGAGGGGGGCACGGGAGAGGAGGGGTTTATGGAGGTCACGGAAGTCAGGCTGGCCACGGGCACGAAGATCTCGATATAAGGACACGATTAGAGACTCGCTTAGAAACCTCAAAACTGGGTAATTTCAGGCACAAGTCAAAAGCCAAAATCAGGCTTCGCGTGTGGCCAAATTCAGGCTTTTGAAACACACACTCTCAAACCTAAAAGGTCCTTATCAGAATGGTCAACACGAAGCACTATCAGCAGCCCCGATCTTTGCAATGTAGTGTGGGGTATCGCTGGCACGGGTTGACATTCTTTCTAGGATTACAGGCGCTAGGCTGCTTAGGTCAGGTGAGCTGAAAAGGTCTTCCTTCAGGTCTGAATTCCAAAGCATGAACTAAGAGACACCCCACAAATCTAGCCAGTCCTCCTTCGCCTGCACCAATCCACGCCACGCGGATCATCTTGACAGTGACACGAAATCTCCGGCAGTTATAACGACTCTCTCGGAGACACGAATTTGCATGAAAACAGTTAATTGGTGTGCTCGATTATGTCTAGTAGATTCTAGCTCAAAACTGGTTTTTTGCCGTTTTCAGGAATGCGGAATTTGTGGCTGAAGTTCAGGGTTCCTCAGCGGAAATTCCAGGCCTCTAATCGCACTAAGAGACTCAATTTTAAGACCCTAATTTGCCTTAAAATTAATGACTCACAAGATCCAAATCTAAGCCCTTTTTAACCTTAAGACTTTGACCCACAAATGCAACTTTTTACTTACTTCACTACCCAGATCTCCATCTCTTGTCGGTATCCTGTTGCATCCTTATCCCTCCTCCCCATCTAAAATTACATCCCTGACCTATTTTCTGGGTTTACTTAACTCCTCTCCTGTCACCTAAGACATCATTATCCCCCATGCCTGCAATGAACCCACTGCACCTCGTCGTCTTCGCTGCCCTTGTCGCCCTCAGCGCCCAAAACGACGTCATCCCCATGGTTGACCACTGTAAGCCCGGCAAGGAGTATGTGATCAACCATATCATCTTCAACTGTTCGTCAAACGGGCCCCTGGAGAGGAGTTACAAGCCTATCGGTGAGCCCTAACCCCAAAAACCCAGATCTCAATGGGTCAGTTTTAGGCTGTGCTGTCCTAAACCAACGCCATGGAAAGCAACTCAGCATTGGACAGACCTACAAAGGCTTCGGGTTCTTGTACGCCTGTAACAGGGTCAAGGAGACCAGCGTGGAATATGCTCCAATCCGTGAGTTTAAGACCCTGAGTCTTGGAGTCGAACTTTAGGTATTTCAGGGTGTCTTCTGGACGAAGTGGAGATGGAACCCGGAATGCATCTGAGCTGAGACGTCAGAACACAGAGTACACCTGCCTTAAGGATCAAGAAGGGAACGTAAAGCTCAAGCAGAGCGTTTGTGAGTCCTTTCTGGGTTTAAGAGAGTCTAGTTTTGGGTTCAAAATGTGACTTTCTGACTTCCTGCAAGACTGAATTTTCCTAATCTCGCATGCGAGTCCACGTGAGTCCAAAGACTGCACGTGCTGGAATGTCATTCTTATCAGCGAAGGTCGGCAAAAAGTGATCTCTTGAGGACTGACTTTTAAGAGGTGGCGATCTTTGAAGATCGCCTTTTGGCTTTAATGGGTCTTGGAGACAATCAAATGTGGCTTTTTGCAAGAGGGTTTCCATGACAAAGGAGAGGGGAGCTAAAAGTGGAAACGGGTTTGGTTCCTGGGGTGGAATGGGGATCTTATCGGGGCATAGGAGTCAAATAGAAGGGGGTCAACTTTGCTAAGAAGGAAGATGGCTCTTAAGGTACTGGCGCTGGGGTTCATTAAGGGTCGAACAGCATATGAAGCTGTAGAAGATACCAGTTGGGATCAGAGTTGACCCACAAGGCGTCCTAACGGTCCCATAGCCATTGCGGCTCCCTTCCCCTAGCCACAAACCCTTTTTACGGCCTTGATCTATCCGAAATCGGCACCTGAGGGCAAGCCGATCGCGCCCAAAGCGGTTGGCTTCTGGGATGGAATGGGGGTCTTATCGGGGTATAGGAGTGCAATGGAAGGGGTCAGTTTGCTTAGGAAGAGGCAGGCTCTTGAGGTGCTAGCGCAGGGCTTCGTTGAGTCTCATATGAAGCTGTAGAAGACCCCAGTTGGGGTCAAGGTTGACCCACAAGGTCCTAACGGTCTATAGCCACTCGATTCTATTCCACAACCCTTTTCACGATCTTGACCTCTCCAAAATCGGCACCTGCGTGCAGGCCGATCGCGCGCTTTTGATGTTTGTAGCCCCAAGCGGTTGGGGCCTGGGGTGGAATGAAGGTCTTATTGGGGCATAGGAATCCAATCAAAGGGGCTCTGTAAGAAGAAAGCTGGCTTTTAAGGTGCAGGCGCCGGAGTTCATTGAGGCTCAAAAGTCCTATTAAGCTGTGAAGATACCAGTTAGATACCGTGTGGCTCTCTTCCACAACCCCTTTCACCATCTTGATCTCTCCAAAATTAGCACCTGCGTGCAGGCCGATCGCGTACTTTTTTATAGTTTCTAGCCCCAAGCGTTTGGCTTTTGGGGATGGAATGGGGGCCATATCGGGGCATAGAAGTCAAATGGAAGAGGTCAGTTTGCTAAGGATGAAGCAAGCTTTCAAGGTGCAGGCGTCGGGGTTCATTGAGGCTCAAACTTCCTCTTAAGCTGTAGAGATACCAGTCGGAATTAGGGTTGACCCACAAGGGTGAGCTAACGGTCTCAAAGCCATAAGACTCCATTCCCCTAGCCACAAACCCTTTTCACGATCTTGACCTCTCAAAAACTTGCACCGAAGTTCAGGCCGATCGCGTACTTTTGAAGTTTGCAGCCCAAAGCCGCAAACAGCTACAGTAGGCTTAGCATTAACGACCGTTATAATTCAACTAAAGATCGGAACCACGGAGTTTTATATAGAAATCGGCTGTAAAAAGCCATAATTCTGGAAAGGTAAACAGGAGGACATGCGGTCTTGAACATACAAAGAGCGCAAAGGAGCATTGTTTACGGGAGTTTGCAGAAAGTGCGGAGGTACCGGGGAGTGGTTAGTGATCCGTTCTCGGGGGTATCGGCGCTAAATACTGAAATTCTGGAACTTTAAGACCTAAAAGCGAAATGCAGGACTCAAAACGGCTAGCCTGCACGTGGCACGCCAAGATCAAAAAGTGACTCTACCCAGACCAACATCTTAACATACATGTATCAATCTGATAAGCCATGCACTCAACGAAGGTCTAAGCTCAACCGCAAACAGAGGATAACCGCTGTCCTTACTCGCTAAGTCAAACAACGCCGCTGGCTACGCTTCTAATCCTTGCTACATAACAACCTCATCCACTGATAAGATCCACTTTTATCAATCTAAGCGAGATCTAAGGTATTGGAGCTGGTTCTATCCGTTCGCCCTTCTTAGGCTTAGGACGTTCTTTAAGACTGAGGTCGTTCTTATCTGTATTTCCGGGTCTTTGGGTACGTGTGGTTCTGGGTTCTGGGGAATTTAGCGGATTTAGGGGGGTGGGGCTGCTAAGCAGATTACTAGAGTAAGGGATGGCTTTAGTGGGTTTGATAGGCAAACAAGGAACGGCAAATTCTAAGAGTGCCTTGACACCTTAAGGTCTATAAGGGCTATTAGGTCATTTCCCCATTAGCCCCCTCGACCAACCCCAGTGTACCAAAAAGTGTCACTCCCGAACAACCCCAAACCAAAGTTCTGCGCCACACATCTTCTCGCCTCATTCCACTGCGATCAGGAGTCCAACTTATGTCAACGCAGGAAATATAAGTTAACCAAGTGGAATGTACAAACAACTTTTAAAGATCGCTCTCCACCTGGCGCCTGACGAGAAGGACAAATAAAACCACATGTTCCGGCGGTGGCAAGCAAACATCAGCACACTTTACGTGCAGAAAAATAGCGAATTTGTGACCTGCAAAAGTGCGAGTGTGGAATGATCACAGGTTAAGGGGACCGCGGGGTCAAGTAGAGGTTTAAGGCTTGACTTTAATGGCTTGGGGCAGGCTGCACTTAAAGCCCGACTTGATTTGAAAATTTCAGTTTTTAGTTAGATTTTAATCAATTGAATTTCAGTGCTCCACAACTTCTGCCGACCCAGCCCCACCAACCCTAATCCGTCCAAGCAGTGCGCCGGACAGAGCGTCAACTTCATCCATGCCGACTATGGATTTGGAAGTCCTCTCACTGTCGACCTACTTCGGGACCTTGTCAAGTCTTAGATGAGTTCTTGTGATTGTAGGCTTAAGTATGTATCTTTGTGGTCAATTTAAAAGTCAGTAAAATATACAAAATTTAATTTTTAAGACGTTGATATAACTTGGATGAGCTCCTCAAGTCATTGGGCTAGACCCGGGCCCGGTGAGGAAGCTGATTGCCGTCGATAGGGCAGTTCTTCCTTGAGCTTAGGTCGAACTCATTCTGTTTCCTCGAATCTCAGGGTCATGCGGAACGTGCTGCCGTGGACGATATGCTTGGTTCTACCTCGCTAGGCCTGGCAAAATTTTCGCTGTCCAGAAGGATCGCCATATTGATCGATAAGGGAGTAAAGAGGCTCTGAATAAGCAGTTTTTGAAACCAAAAGTTGATAAATCAAACATACTGAGAGTACAAAGGGGCTTTCATCCTAAGAGGAGTCGACTTGAAATACTGATCAATAGCAGTAGATCGTCTTCTTTCATCGGTCATTCGCTAAACTCATGTTTGTAAAATTTGATTTTATGGTAAATGTCTCACCTCAATATTTCGATGGCAATCTTTCCACTCGCCGAAGTCCAAACCTATGGCGGTCAGCATCAGAACGAGCATCAGGATTTTTGACATCTCTGAAAGGACGTAGTTAAACAGCTTATAAATAGCGGTTTTACATAAGTTAATGTAGGTTGAGAAATCGAGGAATTAGTACTTCAAGACAAGCCTAAACAATCCCGGAGTTGAAAGGCGAAATGAGCCAAAAGATTGTCCAGTAACCATGTTGTGGCGCTGAGCAACTCAACGGTAAGCGGAGGTTGTGATAAATGACCTAAAGGCCAGTTTTGTAGGCTTTAAACTGGCTTACCTTTAAATCGTGTTTAAACATTAGTCGGTTTGCCTCAAAATCCCACTGAATTCGACGAGCGTCTCTTCGGACTCCTTTTTTCGCATCTGCCGTGTGATGTTAGACGTAGCGGTTGGTGAAATCCTGCTGCTATGGCGCTGATTCTGCAGGTCTGACAGCTAGTAAACAATTTAAATAGCAGAAGCTGGCGATTTCCGACAATTTCGCGGGGCAAGATCGTTTCGAAGATCGTCGATAAGTAGGGAACTGAGAACTTTGCAAACGACTGGGTATAACGGAAGACGTTCCCTAAAGATTCTTTTGAACCTTGGTTTGCTGGTTTTTAGAAGATTACAGTTTTAAGAAAGATCATCTCCAGAACAGAACTTACATGACTTACATGGTTGGTCTTACATAAGTCGTTTCACTGTTAAGGCCGTTGAATTTGACATATCTCCTAAAATACAGATTTGTGTACAGAGCCAGGACGGACGTGTATAATGTAAAAAATGTATAAAATTTAAAACATTAAAACTTGGTGAATCTTACACATTGCGTTTGCCTATAAACGCCATGGAAGTTCCAAGAGAGTCCTTCGGTCACCTGTTGCTGACAGTTGGTAAACAATGTCAGACGGACTAGCGTGGTCGATCCAACGACGTACGCAATATTCAGGGAGAGCGGTTCAGTCAGGACCTAAAAGTATCTTATAAAATTTGGTTTGATTCTGGAAGCCTCACTTCCAACCGAGTTTTTTGCTTGTCGGTACAGCGACCCCAGGCTATATCGGCGGTCTTGTTCTGGCAACCGCTTGACCGTGAATGGCCCAAAATAGCCCAAGGATAGTCCAGAACAGCCCAAAATTAAACCTTCATTGATTTAATGATTCAAATTTAATGATCAAATCAAACTTACTAGAATTGCAAACTCGCGCTCCGTTCGAGTCGACTTAGATTCAAAACCACAGGCACTAATCGATAGCCGTGAGAGCGTCTGTTATCAGATCGAACGCCTGCTTGTGTGCCGACGTCATGACAAAAAAACGTTTCCCGCTGACCAGCCGGATCTATAGCATTGATCTGAGTTTTGAGTGTGTCTGCTCAAAAGAGCCTTAAGACCAGCGAGATATTGAACAGTTTTCAGAGCGTCTGCCGAGGCTTTTTAGCTAGGAGAGTAACTTAGCTTGCAACGAAATACAATGAAATTGTCACGCTAGGTCCAGACAGCGTATTGAAGAACTTAGAGAACGCATTTTTCGAGCGTTTTCGAGAGTGTTTCACTAACAAAACTAATATTCTGGCCATACAATAATTAGCCAAAATGCATCGCTTTTCAATGAGAACATTCTATATAAGATCTTTTTCAGGTCTAATTTTCATTATTTTAAAATGCAGATTATGTGCCTCCTTACTGTGCTTTTGGCTTCTGTATCCTGCTTTAGCGCTCCAAAGTCGGAAGTCCGCACAGTTTCAGAGCAAACCGAGCTAGAACACTGGGCTCAATTCAAGTCCAAATACGGTAAGTGACTCCAACAGAATCAATCATAAGTATAGCTGTTTTAGGCAAAAGTTATGCCACGGAAGCCGAGGAAACGTTGAGAATGGCGGTGTATATGAAGAATAGAGACGCCGTCGATTCGCACAACGACAAGTACAAACGTGGCCAGGTTTCGTACAAGATCGGCTTAAACCATCTAGCCGATTTGAGCCCGGCTGAAAGAGAGCAAAGGAAATCTGTTTCACGGGTTTTACCTGGTGGCTTTCTTAGAAAAGGGTCTTCCAACTGGTCCCAATACAGGCCCCCTCTTAACGTGGAAATTCCTGACTCTCTAGATTGGAGAGAACACGGGTTTGTGACAGAGGTCAAGAATCAGGATGAGCCTGACTGGTGCTCCAGTTGTTATGCGTTTAGTGTCGTTGGTACTCTGGAAGGTCAGTACAAGCGAGCGACGGGGAAATTGGTGTCCATGTCAGAACAGAACATTGTGGACTGCTCCAGAGCCTTTGACAACCGCGGTTGTAATACTGGACACATAGAAAAGACGTTCGATTACATCATGTCGAACGGTGGAATTGACACCGAGGAGAGCTATCCTTATACTGCCAAAGACGGGTCTTGTAAATACAAGCCTGAAAACCGCGTTCCTGATCTAAATGTCACTGGATACGTTCGTCTGCCGTATGGCGACGAAGAAGCCTTAAAAATAGCCGTAGCTACACAAGGACCCATTTCCATATCTACAGATATGCCTCCAGCCTTCTTTGTTTACCAAGAAGATGAGATCTAAGTGCTTTCATTTGCTTATAAACAAACTATTTTAGGCGTCTTTTTCAATGAGGAAGAATGCAACGATCCCGATCGACTTGATCATGGTATGGTTCTTATTGGCTATGGAACAGACAAAAAACACGGGGATTACTGGCTGATAAAGAACAGCCAAGGAACAGATTGGGGAGAAAACGGCTTCATGAGGCTGGCGAGGAACAAGAATAACCACTGCGGTATTGCAACTCATGCCGTTTATCCTTTAATTTGAATATGAAGGTCAATAAATAATAGCGTTTGTTGAGATGAATAGTCTGTTAACGAATCTTAAATTCTTCGATTCCATAGAGTCCACAAAGAGGCTGGAAGGCTAGGGCAACCACAAGGAGGCTGACATTTTGAGTCTAACATCTCTAGTTGAGGTCTCGGCTTAAATCGGCCTAGGATACCACTAACGCAAGCTGAACAAGCTGATAGAAGCTATGGACTAGAAGATTACAGTATTTAGTACATTACAGTAACCTGATAAATCTTACGTAAATCGTCTCTTCATGTACATCCCTTCAAATTGGTAAACCAGTCACGAAGTTTCCTCTGTTGACAGCCTTTGGCAGTGGACGTTGGGAAAACAACATCTTGTTGTCAACTCTGGTAGGACACAGACAACCGCAATCCAAACAGCTGGGTTGATCGCGATTGACCTATAACTACAAACTTGAAAAGTTATAATTTCGGAGTTGCTAAACCAGACTTACTCGAATTGCAAACTCGCGCTCTGCTAAAGTCGACTTAGATTCAGAACCACAGACACTAATCGATAGCCGCGAGAGAGTCTGTTATCAGATCGAACGCCTGCTGGTGTATCGACGTCATGGCAAAAAATGTTCCCGCTGACTCACAGGATATTGAATCATTGGTCTCAGTTTTCAGTGCGTCTTCCAAGCTCATGTAAGGCCGTTTTAGGCAGAGTCTTTCCGACTCTGATTAGTGCGTGTTTAGTTTAGCCTAAAACAACCTTACTTAAGCTGAAACGCTCGAAAACGGCATCTAGAAGCTCTGATTCGGCTCGTTTTGCAAGATATGGAATCTGAAATAGCGGAGAAGGGACAGATTGAGCTGCTTAAAGAGACTTAGTTCAGCTCAAAACATAATATAGTACTACTGATACCTCAGTGGCTATTCTATCTTGGGATTACTGTATATTTGATTGGTTAAAAGCAGGCTTTTAATATACTGTTTATTCTCCGTCTTCAAAATCTCAATACATCGAATATCTGCGGATTTCATGTCAATTGCTCCGCCAACGAGGTTGTGAGCGCACAGGTCCATCTTGAATTCAGCCCTATCCTTAACAAAATCGATATTCACTGTTTCGGTAATGGCCTAAACGAAAATCACTAGAAAACTTGCATCTTCAAAAATCTCTGAAAGTCGTCAAATTTAACAAGCGTACCTTCCTTTAACCTTCTTGGTTTCACAATTCCTGGATAACGTGAGGCGGTGGAGTTGGTTAAATCCTGTCATAGCCCTTAATCCGTACGTTGTATTCTTCTTCATGCCATACCGGAAGACTTTCTTCGAAGTCTCTTACAGTTTGCATGGGAAGACAGCTCAGAACTTTTCTTCAATTTCGATCTGCTCGATCTGGAGCGGCCCAGAGAATCTTGGCCCAGAACCCAGAGATCTGGAGCGGCAAAACTGGACCTTGATGCGGAAGGCTGAGCCGTCCTCTAGAAGGTTGCAGTGACGGAGCGAAGTCGTTTCCAGGATCGCCTATAAGTGGGAAACTTCAAACTTTCGATTTTGGGCAAAGGTCGTCACGACCCGCTGGCCAGAATCTTAATGAACAGAATGAAGTTCAAACTTCCTAATTCAAACTTACTGTAATTGCAAACTCGCGCTCCGTTCAAGTCGACTTGAATTCAAAACCACAGACACTAATCGATAGCTGTGAGAGCGTCTGTTATCAGATCGAACGCCTGCTTGTGTGCCGACGTCATGGCAAAAAAACCTTCCCGATGACCAACGGGATCTTAAACATGGGTCTCAGTTTTCAGTGCGTCTGCAAAGACTTTCTGGTTAGTCGGATATAATCACAAACCGTCTAAAACTGCCTTAAACAAGCTGAAACGCTCAAAAACGATATCTAGAAGCTTCAATTTGGCTTATTTCTCAAGATATGGAATCTGAAATAGCGGATTAGCCTCAAATTGAGCTGGGCTTGGGCTAGAACGAACAAAAGACTCAGTCATGCGCTCGACAGAGCGTTAACTTAATACATGCCGACTATGGATTTGGAAGTCATTTATTCAACCCAACACACAAACTCATACCACCGAGATCAACGGATAGACAGCGTCAGTCGCAATCCCGCAGTGGTTATTTTTATTCCTCGCCAGCCTCATGTAGCCGTTTTCTCCCCATTCTGTTCCGATGCTGTTTTTGATTAACCAGTAATCCCCGTGTTTTGGGTCAGTCCCGTAGCCGACCAGAAGCCACCCGTGGGCAAGTCGGTCGTCATCATTGCATTCTAATGGATTGTAGAAGACTCCTAAAAACACATGATTAGGTCTAAGCAGAAAAATAACTTTTAAGGCTTACCTCCGGCATAATTGTCATATAAAAATGGCATGTCCGTGGCAACAGAGATCGGACCTTGCGTGGCTACGGCTATTTTCAAGGCGTCTTCGTCATACCAGGGTACGTTTACGTATCCGGTCACTTTGAGACCAGGTACACTGTCTTCGGGCTTGTATTTACAGGTTCCGTCCCTAGAGGTATAGGGATACCTTCTCTCGGTAGCGATTCCACCGTTCGACATGATGTAGTCAAAGCTATTCTTCATGTCTCCCGTATGGCAGCCATGGTTATTAAAGGCCCTGGAACAGTCCACAATGTTCTGTTCCGACATGGACACCAATTTCCCGGTCACTCGCTTGTACTGACCTTCCAGCGCTCCGGTAGAGCTAAACGCGTAGCAACTAGCGCAGATGTGCGGCTTATGCTGATTCTTGACCTCTGTCACAAACCCGTGTTCTCTCCAATCTAGAGAGTCAGGAATTTCGACGCTTAGGGGAGGTTTATAGTGAGACGAGTTCCCTTTAGGGAGCACTCGGACACGCCAAGCACTACGCTGTTGCTCTCTTTCGTCTCGAGTCAAATCAGCCAGATGGTTCAATCCGATCTTGTACGAAACCTCGCCACGTTCATACTTGTCGTTGTGAGACTTAACCTCGTTTTTGGTCCTCAGAAAGGCGTCCATTCTAATTGCTTCCTCGGCATGTGTGGCGTAACTTTTGCCTAAAACAGTATCAAATCAATTCAGGTTTGCCATAAGGTGAACTTACCATGTTTCAACTTGAAATCAGACCAATCCTTAAGATCCGATTCTTCGCCGTCTTGTGGCTTTAAGACGCTGAAGGAGAATGCTGATGTTGCACAAGCGGCCAAAAGGAGTAAAATCTTAAAGACGTGCATTTCGAAATAGTAAAGCATAGTTATGCATAAAATCTTATATGGTAACTTTGTAATCAAAAAGCGATGCTAAATAGATTTAGCATCGGTCTGACGAAGACGTTTTTAAGACGCAAAGTTAGAGCCAAACTGAACTCAAACGCTTAAAAGTCTTAAAAAAGCTATTTTCAGCTTTTGACTTTGATTTCTCAAAACTATTCATGTCACCAAATACAGAAAGTTACGTCCTCTCGGTGAAACGCTCAAAAAACGTTCAAAAACACTCAAAAACAATACCTAGAAGCTTTAATTCGGCTTATTTTGCAAGATATGGAATCTGAAATGTCGGGGAATAGGTTTCTATTTAAGAACCCTGTATCTCGACCGACTGCCTGGGGGTCTAACTCAACTCGAAGGCTAATTTGTTACAAAACCTCGAATTTTTACCAATGAAACTAATTTACTCAACTCAACTTCTTAGTTTATTTGAACCTGAACACACTAATAACCATCATGAAGATTCTAAATCAACGGATAGTAAGCGTCACTGGCGATTCCACAGTGGTTATCCTTGTTTCTCGCCAATCTCATGTAACCGTTTTCTCCCCATTCTGTTCCTTGGCTGTTCTTTATCAGCCAGTAATCCCCGTGCTTTTCGTCAGTTCCATAACCGACCAGAAGCATCGCGTGGATAAGTCGGTCGTCATCATTACATTCTAATGGATCGTAGAAGACTCCTAAAAATGTGTTATTAGATGTGAAGCAACATTTACACGCTTACCTCCGGTGTAATCCTCAAAGCCCATCGGCATGTCCGTGGCAACAGAGATCGGACCTTGAGTGGCTACGGCTATTTTCAAGGCGTCTTCGTCATACCACGGCACGCCTACATATCCTTTGACTTTAAGACCAGGAACGCTGTTTTCAGGCTTGTATTTACAGGTCCCGTCTT
>KN167280.1:91054-105462 GCA_000757745.1 Steinernema scapterisci
CTTTCTTCGGTGTCAATGCCACCATTGGCCATTATGTATTTGAACGCTTTTACCATGTGTCCGGTATTGCAGCCATGGTTGTGGAAGGCCCTGGAGCAGTCCACAATGTTCTGTTCAGACATGGATACCAATCTCCCGGTCGCTCGCTTGTACTGACCTTCCAACGCTCCGGTAGAGCTAAACGCGTAGCAACTAGCGCAGATGTGCGGCTTATGCTGATTCTTGACCTCTGTCACAAACCCGTGTTCTCTCCAATCCAGAGTCAGGAATTTCCACGTTAAGAGGGGGTCTAAAATCAGAGAAGTTGGAAGGCACCACGAATCGGGTAGGTGTAGCACGTAATGCCGATTTTCGAAGTCTTCTTTCAACAAGACTTTGGTCGGCCAGATGGTTTAAGCCAATCTTGTACGAAACCTGGCCACTTTCGTATTTCTTGTTGTGAGCAGCCACTGCCGTTTTCCTTTGCAAGTAAATTGCTTGTCTAAAGTTCTCTTCCGCTGAAGTAGCGTAGTTTTTGTCTGAAGGAAAGAGCTGTACGTCACTAATATTGAGAATCTTATCACTTACCGTATTTTGATTTGAAAGCAGTCCACTCCTCGATGCTCGATTCTCCGTTATCTCGTAATCTCAAGTCGGGAAAGCAGAGCACAGATGTCGCAAAAGCGAAAGCGAGGGTCAAAATTCTGAAGAGATGCATTTCAAGGAGTAACGTTTAGGCAGACAAGACTCTAATATGGAAAGCTAGCCATTGAAAAGCGATGCGTTTTAGACTTTTTGGCGAAGCCAGAAACATCCAAACTAAATTCGTCATAGTTACGCTCAAAGTTGTCCAGTATCACGTAGTATTCGAAAGGTTTTGGCTGGTTCAGTCACATCCTAACACAAGACGATGCCAGTATCTGATATTTCTAAGAGTTAAGTGTCGTTCAAGAAAGAAGATTTAAGCCTATTTAACTTCCAACATTCACTTTATTCATGGATCATGGCAACTCAAGCTGAAATCAAAGGGTAAAACGCATAGGATGCGATACCACAATGGTTATCCTTGTTCCTCGCCAGCCGCATGTAGCCGTTTTCTCCCCAATCTGTTCCTTGGCTGTTCTTTATCAGCCAATAATCCCCGTGTTTTTCGTCAGTTCCATATCCAATAACAAGCATTGCGTGCACTAGTCGGTCGTCGTTGTTACATTGATATGGATTGTAGAAGACTCCTAAAAGCATTCCATTAAATTTAAGCGTTCTTTGAATGCTCACCTCCGGTGTAATCGTCAAAGCCTATCGGCATGTCCGTGGCAACAGAAATCGGTCCTTGTGTGGCTACGGCAATTTTCAAGGCGTCCTCGTCATACCACGGCAGGCCTACGTATCCTGTGACTTTAAGACCAGGAACGCTGTTTTCAGGCTTGTATTTACAGGTCCCGTCTTCGCCGGTATAAGGGTAATTTTCTTCGGTGTCAATTCCACCATTGGCCATTATGTATCTGTAACTTCCTTTCATGTCTCCCGTATGGCAGCCGTGGTTATTATAGGCCCTGGAGCAGTCCACAATGTTCTGCTCCGACATGGACACCAATTTCCCGGTCGCTCGCTTGTACTGTCCTTCGAGAGCTCCGATAGCGCTGAATGCGTAGCAACTGGCGCATTTGTGTGGCTTTTCCTGATTCTTGACCTCTGTCACAAACCCATGTTCTCTCCAGTCCAGAGAGTCAGGAATTTCGGCGTTAAGAGGGGGCCTAAATTGGGACGAGTTAGAAGACCCTTTGTCTAGAAGTATGCTGGACGAAAGACGAAAGGCGGATTTCCTTTGCTCTCTTTCAGCAGGACTCAAATCCGCCAGATGGTTTAATCCAATCTTGTACGAAACCTCGCCGTTTTCATATTTTTTGTTGTGAGACTTGACCGCGTTTTTAGTCCTCAGGAAGGCGTCCATCCTAACGGCTTCCTCGGCATGTGTGGCGTAACTTTTGCCTGAAAATAGTATTAAATTAATTCAGGTTTGCCACAAGGTGAACTTACCATGCTTCAACTTGAAATCAGCCCAATCCTTAAGGTCGGATTCTTCGCCATCTTGTAGCTTCAAGACGCTGAAGGAGAATGCTGCTGTTGCACAAACGACCAAAAGGAGTGAAATCTTGAAGACGAGCATTTCAAAAGCTTAGAGCAAAATTAGGCATAAATCTCATATAGAAACTTTGCAATCAAGAAGCGATGCTAAATAGATTTAGCATCGGTCTGGCGAAGACTCTTTTAAGACGCAAAGTTTGAGCCAAACTGAATTCAAATTCTTGTGCAACATCAGATTGATCGGTTTTCCAACTTGAGACTGTTTCTATTGTTAACTCCTTTCAAAAGAACTCTAAACTTTAACTTTTAAAACTCTGTTAAGCCTATTTTATGTGCACTTTCCAATTTATTCTCATCTCAATCTCATTCAAAATACAGACTGAGCCCGAAAATTACATGTTACGAATCTTCAGCTCTTGAACTTCATGGGATCCACAGATCCACGGAGAGACACCTTACATATCGCATTGTAGAGAGTGCTATTATCTCGTTGAGTGAAGACTTCCTATGTCTGAATCGTCTTTTCAGCCACGTTTTTCAGTTTCGAGAAGCCTAAAAGATACAATGAATTTCGGACTTGTGAAACCAAACTTACTAGAATTGCAAACTCGCGCTCTTGTCGCTCTGTAGACTCCTTCAGAATCGGTCCGGAGTGCTGGCCATTCTCACGCGAGGAAAAGCGGTCAAGATAGATTGCATGACGAATCTCACAATCGACACGACAGTCTAAAATTGCTATTAAAGAATACAAACGTGTGCCTTTTGTACAACTTCATGTCGTCAGTCTTTCAACAAAGGGGATTGCCGATGGGCCCGAAGGCAGTGGCAGAAAGCCGGAACGCGTCTCCTTTCACGGCAAGCTCACAAGGCTACATCGGATCAATGAGATGTTCTGAACAGGAAGCATGAAAATTGTTAATACTCTAAGAATCTTACGCAGAAAGTGGACATTTGGTTATGTGCCGAATGCCTCAGCTCCCGACCAGCTTATCGTTTGTCGCTGAATAATCGGCGAATTTCAATTTCAGTAACCGTCTGGTGTAAACATGATAAAACCCTGAATAGCTACGGATTTCGGACTTGCTAAACCTAACTTACTAGAATTACAAACTCGCGCTCCGTTCAAGTCGACTTAAATTCAAAACCACAGACACTAATCGATAGCCGTGAGAGCGTCTGTTATCAGATCGAACGCCTGCTTGTGCTCCGACGTCATGGCAACAAAAACGTTCCCGCTGACCGACGGAATATGAAACATTGGTCTCAGTTTTCAGTGCGTTTGCAGAGGCTTTCTGAATAGTGACCTAGTTTAACTTTTGGCGAAACATAGCAGATTTGACACCTAAGTGGATGTGCTGTCTTCTGGGGCTGTTGAACTGCCTGAAATGGCCTTAAGTAGGCTGGCCTTAAGCCTGGCCTAAATGGCCTTAAGTCTAAGTAAGCTGATACGCTCAAAATCGACATCCAGAAGCTCCAAATCGGCTTATTTCGCGAGCTATGGAACCTAAAGCTCGCCTGCACCGAACCCAATTCTATGCTTACTTCCACTTCCCCATTCACACATATCATTACGTCATCTCTATCATCCCAATCAAACTCCTAAGACTAAGACGTGTTGCAAATCAGTTGAAACCTGTCTGTGACACAACGGGAACGAGTTCTCAGCTCCCATTCTATGCTTCCTATGCGACGCGCTGATCGATTTTCGCTCCTTAGATAGGTAAACAATCAGTTTCAGAAGCAAAATGCCTGCTGAATACGTTCTTGTTTCCACCCAAACCCGCCTGGAATGCGGGCCAACAGTCGTTGGCGATGCGGATTCGGATCCCGCTTTGATGGAGAAGCTCGATGCTAAGATCGTCACTCGTCTTGGGAACCGATTCGCTGAGTACGTCACGGATCTGCATCCCAGGCTCGGTGAGTCTTAGAAAGCCGACTTTGAGTTTTCGAGAGCCGTTTTAGTGCTAAATCGACTGTCCGAACAGGGATTCCGAGTCTTCGCCATGGCTGGGATCGGCCAGACCTGCGTTTGGACCTGTGTCCGAGAAGCTGAGTCCTGAAGTCTTAGCCTGGAGGACATAGATTTTAAGGATAACCATTTTATGCCACTTTAAAGCGAATCTATGTACATCAATAATACGTAAAGCTCTTCTTAGTGTCTCCTCGTGAAGTGGTTCTCGGTCGTCACGGACCTGAAATCGACATATTTAGCCACGTATCCCAGTTTCCAGGACTCACGGTTGATTGATCAGCGAGGTCTTGTAGTCATTATCCACCTGCACACTTCGGACATCCAAAATCTGGGGCGGATGAGGCTTGAAAACCACTTGAGTCTCAGGTTCCGAGAAGTCCGGGATGTGGATCCCAATGAAGAACTGATAGATCCAGGCTCCGATCACGGCCCCAATCATCGGCGCCACGATTGGGATCCAAAACCAGCAGTAATTGTTGTAGCTGAACACTCTCCAACCGTATCCCACACAGAACGTGAAGAGCCTTGGACCGAAATCTCGAGCTGGGTTCACAGCATACCCCGAATTCATCCCCACAGCCATGCCGACCAGCATGATGGTCATGCCAATGTAGAGCGGCTGGATCCAGACTGGGATCTTGTTCCGTTTGTCGGTGATTAGGGCCACGCAGATGCAGAGCATCACTGTTCCCGCGATCTGAGGAATTTCAGGGTTTTTTGAGTTAGGAGAGGTGAGGAGGTTACCTGGTCAATGATGCCCCCAGCGACGCTGAGATAGCTCTGGGGATAGGTGGAGAAGATGCTGGCCGTGGCCATGGGTCCGCTAACGTAGCGCTTGCCGTGGTCGAAGGCGTTGATGGCATCTGGAATTGGAACTACAAAAAACTGACTTGTTTGAAATTGTTTGACCCTAGCCGGGGTCGAACCCGTGACCTCTGGACTCCCAACCTAACTGCTTTCCCACTGCGCTATTCAAACCAAAACCAAGTTAATTTGAAACTGGCTTAGATTCCCACCGCCTTCTCAGAAATTAGCCTCCTTCCCCTCCTTCCCTATCCCAGTCCACCCCAAACATCCTTTCTTAATTGCCTGTTTGCTTGTGCTCACCAAGTCCCAATCGCAAAACATCATTAATCACACGAAAAGCTATCCCAAGACTCAAATCCAAGATTTCACAAACAGCGTCAAGGCTTACCGTAATATGTAATAAAAGTCAACGCGGCTCCGAAGAATCCTCCAGCCATCTGAGCTGCACAGTAGGCCAGAAACCGGGTAAACCGTAATCGGCCGAATGTGAGCAGAAATAGGGATACGGCAGGGTTTAGGTGGCTACCTGGAAATGGTCAAGTCTTGTCTTGGCTGAGGATTAGGACCAACCTGATATCCTGAATCCAAGCTGGACAGCGAAGAGAAGCGAGAATCCCCATCCTAGGGTCACTCCGATATAGGCGTTGTTCCTGGCTCTGCTTAGGACGTATTGGGCTGTGACGGCGGTTCCTCCGTACTGAAATGGGACTGTCAGCCAGGGTACTTAAGTCTAGAGCTAGCCAAAAACCAGTTTTATCCCTCCAAGGTCCGATTCCAATAATCTGGTTTATCAACCCCAATCTCTGCCTAATCAATAAGCGATTACAGCGTGGCACTGTGGAACAGAGAGTCAACGAAGTTCGCACGTCTTGAGAAGATCTGCACTTTTGAAATACGGTTTAAAAACATATTTTCGACTTAGGACATTAACGCGCACTTTTGAAATGTGTAAACTGGTCTTGTCAACAACCTCTAGGGTCACCCTAAGCTACCTGTGTCCAAATTTATAGGGTCTGGGTTACTAAAAACCGAAATTTGGGTTTTTTCTGCAAACCCCTTTTGTGTTTTAAAGTCATTTGGCGCGGATCCATAAAATTTGCAGATAAGGAGGGGAAGCTCCGATAAAGTACCATCAAGCGTGATTTAGAGCGTCAGAAGGGGTGATCAAAGAGGGTAAACGTGAGTAGGAAGGTCTGGAAATTTAAGCTAGGAAATCCGGTTGAAATGAAGAAAAAATTAGGAGGAATCGGTCCGGGTTTCGCATCAAATGCCACCCTTAGCTTGTCGCCTGAACGGCCTAGGAGATCAAGTCGGCTTTCAGCTAAACTTGGGTCGCTCAACTTCCTAAGCTCTTAGGACTCAGACGTGGCCTTAGAACCCATATGACGCTTTCGAAAAGCCAAATCCAGGTTTTCGTGCAAACTGGTCCTAAAGGAATCATGTTAATTGGCCCAAATTCGGCTCTGCTTGATCCTAAAAATAGGCCTTTTGGGTCTTAATGCCGTAATCCATACGGTATTTCAGATTTCCAAATTTCGAATTTTTTAAAACGAGCTCCTGAAGTCCTTACTCCCCAAAATTGAGTCCTACCGTAACCCCTCCCACCCCTCAAGAACTTACAATGAGAAACGTGGTGCACACAAACTCGCACAACACACTGCGCGCAAACTCATTGCGAATCGCGAATTTCTTCCTCAACTTCTCGACAATGTCGAACATCATCAATCTCCAAGATTATCAGTCGTCCTCCTCCAGAACTGCACAAATGAAACGAGAGAAATTATTAGAGACAATAGCCACAACAGCAGCAGCGATTGCTGAGGGGGACTTGAGGCGGGATCAAAATCGCCACCGCCTGACGCCTGAGTGTTATAAAACATTTCGATGTAGACACAGGCGACTACGCTTTGTTTTGGACTCGCCTCGATTTCTCTGAGGGCTGCCGAGCCTCACAAACCGCCGGGCGTCCGCATCGTCGCCGTCAGCCGCCTGGCGGCGATCTCTGAGGGATGATCAACACGCTGATTGAAACAACAGATCGCGGTTACAGCGGAGGTGGTAAATAAAAGTGGATTCGAGCTTCTGACGGCGGCTGTGGCTGCGGTGGCGCCAGCGGCTTCCGCAGGTTCTACGTCGCTAACATGGCAATGTGACAAGCTGTCAGATAAGATAAGAAGACAACTAATGCGAGCATCCGATGGCGCGTTCGCCGCCACGAGGAGACGATTTTGAAGATCGGTGTACCCACGATGGCTCCGACGTAATAATACAAAGTGCAGCTAACCTAAACGAGTGAGCACGTGTGTACCCAAAATGGCGTGGAATTGGAGGTTTTTGGGGTTACGGTAGGTCTGGCTGCACATATGCTCAAAACAAGCCCAAATCAGCGTCCGACCAAGCCGGCGTTGGTCTAGACAGCGTAACCTAATACCTGTCTAGAGTAGGTCAGCTGTGAAGGATTAAAATCTGATCCAGACGTCTCGTTTTTAACCGCCTTGAAGTCATGTCGATGTCATTCTGAACGCCGCAACGAAGCCGATCCGGTCGGTTGAACTGGTCCGTTTCTAAGGCATTTCTAGACTCCGATTTCCAGACCTAGACGTCTCGCCTCAACTAGGACAAGTCACGTCAACAGCATTCCCAACTTCGCACCCCAGCCGATCAGGTCGATCGAGCCCAAATGTCAGACCAGGACAGACACAATCGTCACGTAGCCTTAATTACAAACCCAGACCAGTTTCAGCCTTTACAGACCATAGACGTACATAGACGTACATAGACGCCTCGCCGTTCCCCACAGACCCGTAAACCTGAGCAATGTCACGTCAACGCCATTCCTTGCTGCGCTTCCCAACTTGCCCGGTCGGTCAAACCCTTGTGCTCCCCAAGCCTAAACCAGACCTTCCAGTGTCTGGACACGTCAGTCATGTAGCTTTCATTCCAACCCCAACGCCTCAGCCGACTCGGTCGACTTTTACCCTCTCCCTCGCACCCATTTAAAAGCCAAAAAACTCACAAACAGCAATCGCATCCACGTGTCCTCCTCCTGTCATTGAAGACTTGTATTTATCCATAACCTCCTCCTTCCTCATACATAACCATAATTATGTTTGTTCATCAATAATCTATCTTATTGAAACACCATATGAAGAGAATAGTACACAACAGAATAGCACATACCGCAGAAATAACCCAGTTTCGGCCACCTCATGAGCCCATCGAACGAGGGATGCCGAGCCGCTTCGATTCGCTCTCGTAGATCAGGAGGCGCCACATCTTCACAACGAATATTTCTGCTTCTTCGTCCAGGACCTGTAAGGATACGCATTAGGATTTAAAAAGGTCCGGCTAGGCCCTTACCATCGCGATATCACGGAGAAGCTTGTTGGCAGGACTCTGAGCAGTCACCTTGTCGCAGACGAAGTCCACGAGGGAAGCTTCCTCTTCGCCGATATACTCCACGATCTTCTTGGTGACCCAAGGGCGAACCCGACTCTTCACGAGGTCTTCATCGACGAAAGCCCATTCGATCGGGTAGTTGAAGAGATCCTCCTTCTGTGTGGGGATCCTCTCAATCAGGTCGCGGATCATCTTCTTCCGCTCCTCAGCGGTCATTGCCTGCATCCGATCTTCTTCGGTGATCTCAAACGGCTTCAGCGCCTTCTTGCGCGTTAAGCCGGCGAGCTCATCGTCTTCGTCATCGTCCACGCCGAAGACGCCATTGAGCCGACTGCTTACGTTCGGTTTCGGAACGCTCATGGAAGCGGTAGAAGAGGTAGGTGCTGAGGCGGCCGCGGTGCTGGGTTTGTTGGCGAAGCTGCTAGGAGCTGGCGACATGCTCTGGCTGGGAGTTCCTTCGCTATTGACGGTCGCCCAGCCTCCGGTCTTCATGACTCCGTCGGTCATCTTGGTGTCGTTGGATGGCGATTCGCCCGGCGTCATGGAATTGTCGCCGTTGGAAGCGGCGGATGGAGGCTTCTGGCCAACGGAAAGGTGTGGGTTCGGGCTTCCACTTGTGGCACGATGCTTCCGAAGCGCTTCTTCTTCCTTGATCATGTGGCGCTTCTTCGCTTCTTCGTCGATATTCTCCACGTTCTTGTTTTCCTGCAGGATCGCCCGCTTGAGCTCCTCGATCTCTTGCTGTTCGCGTTGACGATCCTTCGCGTCCTGTTCGCGCTCACGCTCGTACAAGCGCTTTCTCTGGTACAGCGTTGAGCCCTTTGTGTTCATGCTAAAATCGTCAAATTCAATGAATTTTCAGAAATTTCCGAACTCACTGGAAGAATTTCGGATCGTCCTTGTCATCGTCGTAATCCTCCAGGAACTGCTTGAGCTTCTTCACTTCGGTTTGTCGAGTGCGTTGCTTGTTGTTCTCGGCCACAGCGTCACGTTCATAGTGCTTCGCCATGCGCCGTTCACGGGATTCCCATTTCTTCAGACGCGCCAGGTAGGATTGTTCCTTTTCCTTCATCTTCTTCTTAAGGGCTCGGCGCTCGCGGGCATCGTCGCTGTCTTCGGACTCTTCGCGTTCTCGCCTGGAAATGGGAAATGTTAGGAATCTGACGTGAAATGGCTATGGAGAACATTGACCGACCGGTCTGACCAAAGCCTCCAAACGAAAATGAATTTTTTATGTCTAGACACGATCAACGACCAATCTCACGTTATCAAAATGGTCCCGTGAAAAACAAGTCTCGTTTCGACTGTCTCGTTGATCTCAAAAACCGACCGGTCCCATATTTTCCGATTTCCGAAAATGGCGCTTACGTGCATATTGCCAGCTGGACCTTTCCCGTCTCATCTCACAAAACGACCGGTCTCAAATTGCGGAATCCTCAAAATGGCGCCTACGTGCACATGGCGACCTATTCCAAGCCTGCCTCATTTCCAAACCGACCGCTCCCCAATCCCCAAGTTCCACAAATGACACCAGCACGACGATTTCACAGCGTTTACGTGCAGATCCCCAACTCTACTCCTAATAACTACCGTACACCTAACGCACAGCTCGTGCATACCCCTACTGCCAGTCAGTCCCTTACCGAGCACGCGAATCGCTCTTCGATTTCAACGGCGGCTTGTGCGACCTTCTAGAGGCAGTAGAATCGCTTCTACTGCCATTGCTTCCCGTGCTATGAGAACGCCTCCGCCTAAAACCTAACTGCTGCACAACTGCATCCTTCACTCCGTCAACTTACGATTTCTTGTCCTTGCTCCGCGAACGACGATGCTTCTTGCGCTTTCCATCGGGAGACCGGCTTCGGCTTCGAGATCTCTTCCGGCGCGACGGCGAATGGTCCTGCAATAAAATGGATTATTTGTCTCTGAACTGCGAAAAAAGAGGGTACGAATAGTGAATGCGCGCGACAAGTTTGTTACAGATTGTCGAAGACCATCTTACAACAAGCAAAACATTCCAGGAAAGTGAAAGTCGTCACAAGGCTAAAGGCAACAATCTCTACAACAAGGGGCATGCACGGATAGACTCTCGGCTCTTAGAATGGAGATAGAGGATTTACTTACGTACGTGTTCACAAGTTACGCAGACCCAAAATCATCTCCGCGACTTCTGAAAGAAAGATTATTGCTTACACCGCTTGTCGCACCAAAAAATGGAAAGAAAACCACATGGAAGAAGAAGACATGTGCAAGAACAGCAAGAAAACGAAGCAAAGCAGCACACACATACACTAATTAGGCATGCAGTAAGCAGAGAAGCAAGAAATTTAACGGAGAGAAAAAAATGTGACTACCGTATTCGGCGCACCAAGGCGTCGTCATCACGACCTGACAAAGAAATCATTTAAGCGCTTCAAGAATCATCATTTGTAGAGAATTTTAGATCATTTTAGGGTTATCCGTGTGGTAAATATGGAAGCTAAGCATGCATCAAATTGAGGTTTCAGAGATTCGTCGTTGGAACAAACGCAAAATGAGAGCATCTCCCCTGATACAGTGGCAAACCTACCCTTCTCCATGGGAATCATCGAATTACAGTGACTCTCTAACTGACGAAAACCAATAGTTCGCAGCTGTCCTAGGAGAAATTAATGAAAAATTTGCTGCATCGGTTACCTCCTCCTCTTCCTCATCATCACGAGAACGGTCAAGCAAGCAATAAAATTACTTTCCCATAAAAAGTTTCCCTACCCACTTTCAGAAGAGCTCATCATAGACAATAGAGATTTTAGAAATTAAGGATTCGCCAAAATTTACCTTTTTCCGAGACGGAGTTGAGTCGTGGTCCTTGTCGTCATCCTGAAAGCATTCGGTTATTCCAGGTTCTGAGAATTTCGGATCTTACCTTGTCAATGAGTTCTCCATCGTCCGCGTCGTCAGCAAAGAGATCCGGCTGCGTGCTTTCGATAAGCTTGATGACGCGTTCTTTGACGATGTCGTCGTCCTTAACGATCTCATCGTCAACTGGCAGATCGTTTTCGAATTGGTCGATTGGAAGACCTTTCGCCTCGCGACGTTTCACGAGGAAATCGCGGATTAGAGCCTTCGTTTTGTCTTCGACCTGAAAATTGGAATCGATTAATGTGGTCTCTAGACTGCGATCGAGGCCGCTTCCTATCCCAACCGATACATCAGAATTTGAAGGGCGCGAATAATCCCCATAGACATGTCATGTCTCCTCAGAGAATTTACGTGCAATTCTGAAGTCTAGTAAACACCAGACAATCCAGAAGCTTCATTTTGCCCGTCAAAACAAAACCCGACCGGTCCACTATTCCAGAAATGAGACAGTCTAGAAATTCTCATTTACGTCTGACGGCCGAGACCGACCAGTTCGAAATTTCCGAAAAGATGAAAATGGCTCCCAGCAGGCACGCAACATGGTCGATCGCGTGACTAACGCGACCTCATTTCAGCCTACGTGCCATTCTAGAGATTCCCCTAATCCCCCATATCAACATCCAAACGCACTCACCTTGACGACGAGCTTCTTATTCCCAAGCTGGAATTCGTTCAGCACACGCAGTGCACGGAGAGTCCCATCAGGATGATCGAACTCGCAGAAGCCAAAGGCTTGTAACTTTCCGCTTGGGCCTTGGATACGTTTCCATGACGACACAGGCCCACACTCCTATAAAAACAGATGCTGAGAACGATTCTAATAGCAATTACGACAAACCTGGAGCAAAGATTTCACCAATTCATCTTCGGCTTTGTCGCAGATGTTCCCAACGAAGACAGTTGTCACGGGGGGCTTGTCATAGGTCTAAAAACAGCGGAATAAACATCCCAAAGATGTCATTCAAGGGACTTACAGTTGGTCCGGCCGGAGCTCCCGTAGGTGGGCGTTGTTGAACATGCGGAGCGGAAACGAAGAACTGGGGTTGAGCAGCCGCAAAAGGCACTAAAATAAAGCGATATTAGTGAGCATGTCACACGTGGGCAATACCATTTAGGAAAATGCCGGGAGTGGCAGCTGTGCCAAAAAAGCCAATATTCATAATAAACAAGATTTTTCCTATCCGTTTAGCTCAAACACAGCAGCAACAGCAAGGAGAGCGCAACGGCACACGCTTACGCAGCCTCGTTGTCTCCTCTCTTGACGGCAACTAGGAACGCCGCAGCCACTCTATCCGCCACTCGTCGTGTGGACTAGCGTTAGCACGCGCCCCTAGCATATATATTGAAAATCAATATAATGTCGCAGCCGCGCCACTCTAACATGAAGCGTTCCTAGTAGCTACTAGCGCGTGCACAACGCACACACACATCTAACATGAAGAAAACGAAGAAGAAACTTACTTCCCATCCCTCCCATCGTCGGCGGCATTGGAGGTCGGTATCCCGCTGGCGGCATCATCCCAAAGCGGGGCGGCGGCGGTCCTCCTCGATAGGCCATCGCAATGCTGAAATTAAACGAAGTGTATTTTTCAGCTTCTCATGACTGGCGCACGGAGGATCGAACGCGACGGCTAATCCACGGTAACGAAGCGCATGAGCACGTGCACACACGTCGTGGAACTCATTAATTCATTGTCGCGTAAACAAGGTTCGCGAAAAATAGGGCGCCCAAGACGCGAACTTCGACAAGAAAGAAGCCCATTAATATCCGGGGCTGCTTGGGATATGGCCATCGCATCGCAAATTGATGCCATGTGCCCTTTCCAATGAGTTTAGGACCGCGAAAAAAACGATGCGCGAGGCAAAAAGCCAAAACGAAACCCCGTGAGGCGTAGGCAAAATTGGAAATGGTCATAAGACGCCCAGCTAGAGGCACGGCCCCGGCACATAAAGCGGATATGAAATGGAGTATGACTTTCCGTTTGGGAGTTTGACTATAAAGAACACGTTCGTACAGGTGGGAACGCGTGTTTTCCCGTTGGGGGAGAGCGCGTTCGACCACGAAGCTTCAATCAAGGAGGAAATTGTAACCGGTTTTCTGATTGCAGAAGCGTTAGCGCTTGACCAAAAATGTAAACATCGAAAATTCAAGAAACAGGGATAACAAGGCCAATCAGAGCACGCGCCGGAAGGACGTGAATCGCTAAGGAACTTCCCGGGAGTCCCATTTCCCGATAGATCGCGCAAGATAGCAGGAAAACAGAAGCTTTAAGGACCTTTTAATTGTCCTTATAAGGCTTTATGGCTACGGAGATGCTCGACTACGGTAATGGCAGATAAAAGTGCATTCGATTCGTCGATAGACGGCCTAAAATTGGAGATAAATTAGCAAGATAATGTGATCTGAAGCACGAGGCTTTTTGGGACATAAACGCGGCTCGATTTTCAGGTCTGCAGCAATAGCAATTGAAGCGGAAAATCGCGAATTTTGGACTCAAAATACCGGATAAACACAAAACGAAACAAGAACATCAAAAGCTGAGATAAACAAGCCCAAAAAATGGATCAATAGCACACACGAAACTGAAATGACGCCCGAAAATCCGTCGTAAATTTCGAAAATAGTCTCTTTCTATCCTACAACGTGCCTCCGCGATCTTCGTTCCCATGAAAACTTGATTTACAACGATTATCAGCATGCTGAAGCTCCCGAATCCTCGTCGGCTTGTTCACGTTTCCACCACAGCGCCACCTTTGATTTCCAGACCCACGCAGACAGACACACGACGGTCTGGGAAATCCGATCGTCGTCCCCGGTCTGTACGCGTCCCGCCACGATTTGTATGACGGCGAACGATTGATCTGGTGGGATCGTCTCGTTTTCGCCAGACGACTCGGTGATTTTGTCGCCAGACGGGGACCGTTTCAGACCGTTTTCGCCTCGTTTCCCGTGGGAATCGAGACGGATATTGTCTCGAACTCGCTCATTTTCGCTGCTCAGGTGTGGGAGATCGGTGGGATTTTGGGCGCATCACTTTAGCTCTTTGATCCCAAGATGAGACGCGTTAAATCGCTTAAGGGTGATCAGACAAGGCGTTGTCAAAAGGTATTTCATTTTCGGAATCATTCTGGCATGTTCTCGAAGCTCGAAAACCTTGAATTTTGATGTTTTGATGTTCTCGAAGTCACACGATCGCGCGCTCGGAGGATTGCCCCAGGATGATGAAATTCCGCGCCCGTGGCGTTCATCCAAAGCCACTTTTTT
>KN167282.1:1090-11991 GCA_000757745.1 Steinernema scapterisci
TGATTTGAAATCTGCGACCAGACAGTTACAACGACTTCCGTCTGATAGTCGATTCCCTGTCTGTAATTGTTTATTTGTAGCTCTCGCACGACGTAGGACCGGTCGGTCCTGGTAGTGCGCCGCTGCGCTAGGGTATTTTTAAAGCATAGCATTTTATTCATATCTGTACTTTCAGAAACGATGCAGACCTGGAGATGCCTCCACTGCCCAAGAAGGAAGTTGCCGACGACGACGAATCTTCAGTTATCGACAGCGTGAAAGCGGTCCCTGAAGCTCCTGTGAAGATTGAAGCCGCCGAAGTCAAAATGGAACCAGAGCCAATGGAAGTAGAAGACGAAGTCGATCCTCTGGACGCGTTTATGAGCGAAATCAACAAACAAGTCCGTCCGAAGCGCAACGGCGAAGCTGGAAAAGCTCGCGTCATTAAGATCGGCGCTTCGGATAATGAAGGGCCTAACAAGGGCGATATTATCGAAACAGAGGACGATCGAGAGGCGATCGTGGACGACTTCGACCTTGAAAGCGTCCAGACTTCTTTGCTGGCCAAGGGTCGTCTTTTGCCACAAACCGATCACGAAAAGGTAAATCCTAAGGTTAAAAAACTCCAAATGAACTTTAAGTTTCAGGTTTATTACCGGGATTTCAAGAAGGATTTCTACGTCGAAACTTCCGAGCTTGCCAAGATGACCAAAGAAGAGGTCGACGAGCTTCGAAAAAGCATGGACGATATTAAGGTTCGCGGCAAGAAATGCCCGAAACCGATCAAAACCTGGGCTCAATCCGGACTTTCATGGAAGTTCCTCAACGCGCTCAAAAAGTAAGTTCTATTTCTTTTCGAGGACAACCGAAATCCTTTGGTGCCCTTTTCAGGACCGCGGCTCTTCCTGTATCTTCGGTTGTCCTCGAAGTTTCGGTTAGATTTACCATCGATTGCTTATTAAACCACATTCGTTTAGGTTTAACTACGAAACCCCAACTCCGATCCAAGCTCAAGCTATTCCGGCTATCATGAATGGACGAGATGTTATTTCGATCGCCAAAACTGGCAGTGGAAAAACATTGGCCTTTTTGCTGCCGATGTTCCGTCATATATTGGACCAGCCGGAATTGGATGAAATGGACGGTCCGATCGCCGTTATCATGTCGCCAACACGTGAACTGGCCATGCAAACGTGGCGAGAAGCGCAGAAATTCGCAAAACTTTGTGATCTGCGCGTAGTTTGCGTTTACGGTGGCGTTGGAATTTCGGAGCAGATCGCCGATTTGAAGCGAGGAGCAGAAATTGTCGTATGCACTCCAGGACGGATGATCGACATGCTGGCAGCCAACAACGGTAAGTGTTTGAACCTTTTTGAACTTATTCTGATCAATTATTTTCAGGCAAAGTGACGAACCTCCGCCGGACAACCTACTTAGTTCTTGACGAAGCCGACCGCATGTTCGACATGGGCTTCGAACCACAGGTCATGAAGATCGTCAACAACATTCGCCCCGATCGCCAAACGGTGCTCTTCAGTGCGACCTTCCCTCGAAGCATGGAAGCGCTGGCCAGGAAAATATTAAAGATGCCCATCGAAATCATGGTCGGCGGTCGCAGTGTCGTTTGCGCGGATGTGCAGCAACACGCCATTGTGCTCGAAGAAGGCCAGAAAATGCTCAAGCTTTTGGAGCTTCTTGGTGTTTACTTCGAGCACGGAAGCATCATCATCTTCGTGGACAAACAAGAAAAGGCGGACGAACTCGTGGGCCAGCTGATGAAGTCCGGGTACAACTGTTTGCCCCTACACGGAGGAATCGACCAGTTCGATCGAGATTCTGCTATCCTGGATTTCAAGTCCGGGAAGCAGAAGATCCTCGTTGCGACTTCTGTCGCTGCACGAGGACTCGATGTCAAGAAACTCATCCTGGTCGTTAACTACGACTGTCCTAACCACTACGAGGACTACGTCCATCGTGTTGGACGCACAGGAAGAGCCGGGCAGAAGGGTTTCGCCTACACCTTCATTCTCCCTGAAGGCCAAGAGAAAATGGCCGGAGAGGTGTGCAGGGCATTCACAACCGCCGGCGTCGATCCGCCTCCCGAAGTGCAGCAAATCTGGGA
Source organism: Steinernema scapterisci (assembly GCA_000757745.1). NCBI lineage: Eukaryota > Metazoa > Nematoda > Chromadorea > Rhabditida > Steinernematidae > Steinernema > Steinernema scapterisci. The sequence continues at coordinate 3,192 of KN167282.1, forward strand.
GAATTTCCAGAAACAGATGCTCGCTGAGGGCAAAGAGATCCACGTTGGAGGTGGCGGATTCGGTGGGTCCGGATTCAAGTACGACTCGAACGAAGAGGAGACCGAAGCTAACAAGAAGCGCATGGCTAAGATTGTAAGTCGAACATTTTAAATTCTCCATTTCAAAGTTTCATTTTAGGTACATAACATGGAAACCGGAAACGACGCTGACAACGATGCAGATATCGAGCAACAACTCTCGTGCATCTTCCGAAGCAAGCGTCGCGTCGTTGACGGATCCACGCTGAACTCAAGTTCGGCTGCGAAGAACAAGGAAGCGGCGCCCAGTGACGATAAGATGGAAAAGGCGCGCCAGGTGGCAGCGATGTTGGCCAAGAACAAGCAGCTAGGAGCCACGGTTGCCGTGCAGAAGGACGCTACGGCGTTGACGGCGGAAGCTGTTATGCGCGGAGGAGAAGCGGTTCCAGTGGCGCTTTCGGCCACTTCGATCGCGAAGCAGAAGGCGGAACAGCTCAACGAACGCCTGAACTACATGCCCACCGAGGTTATCCCTGGAATCGAGAAGGGCGAAGCGCTGCGCTACTTCGTCGACGAGCTGGAGATCAACGATTTCCCACAGCAAGTCAGGTACAAGATCTGCTCTCGAGTAAGTCCTTTTCGTTATATTCCGAATTCATCAGTAATGTTTCAGGATTCCATGACACAAATTCAAGATTACGCCGACGTGGGAATATCTGTGAAGGGATCGTACTATCCACCCAATAAGGAACCAAAGGAAGGTGAAAAGAAGCTTTACCTTTTCTTGGAAGCCCGAGATGAGTTGTCTCTAAACAGGGCGAAGGAAGAGATCATTCGAATTGTGAAAGAGGCGTTCAGGACACTGGTGAGTTTATTAGAATTTGTCGACCTTTTATTAATTTTGTTTATTTTTAGGCAGCGCAGACCGCTCGTGGAGGACCCATGGGAAGATACCGCGTGTGATCGTGGAAATTCATATTGTTCGTTGAAGTGAATACTGTTTTATCATAAGAAGACAATAAATCTGGCCGGTACGTTTTCAGTCAACCAAACTCCATTTTCAGATCGATAGAACATAAAGCCTTCATTATACATTTCGGAACTTCTGATCGTCAGAACTGTCGGAGATCCGCGTCTCTGGCCCACTTTCGTCGCCGTTTCGCGGTCTTCGCTGAGATGCACGTGGTGACGATTCATTTTCTTAAGTCCGGATCTCTTGATCGAATCCACAAAACGTGGGACAGTTCCATGGAACAACAGCTCAGGTGGCTTCTGGGGTTTTAGTTCCAGGTCGACCTCTAGCGAGTGTCCTTGATTCGCTCGAATCAGCGTTCGATCTTCGTTGAAAATGAAGCGCTGCTTTGGACAGGATTCGACGATTTGCTCCAGATCCGTCATCGTCACGTTGCGGCCGCGTTTGGAGAGGCCTGAGAGTAGTTCGGCAACGTTCGCCCATCCATTCGGGTCAAGCGCGATTCCGGCCGCATCGGGTTTGTGCCGGAGGACGAGGCTGAGGAATTTGCTGTGGCCGCTGGAGTTCCTTTGGTGGTGCATCTGAAATTGAGAGATGGTGAGGATTGAGACCAGACAGGTTCTGATGAGACATTGAGTTGTCTGTAATCACGAATAAAAGGTTGTCTAAAACATGTTAAGGATATCGAGGACAGAGATCGGTCGGCTCTCCGAGAACCGACCGCCTCTTAGATTCGACTTCAACGAAGTGCCGTATTCAAGACGTTTCGTCTGATTTCGCGGTGCAGACGACGCTTTTATTCGTTTCAGACTACGGACAGACAAACAAACCCGAAAATTGCGCAATGTTGCCGCCGGTTGTTAGGCGTGTCGCTGGAGTTGAAATCCACTGGTGGTTTGACGGGAGATCACGGAACGGTTCGCACACTTTCAGTGCTCGAGTTCACCAAGAACTCTTATAAAGTTCTGCGTTTACAAGTGCCAAAATGTCGATGAACTGAAAATCACTAGAAACATGCCTTCACCACAAAGGGCATCATGCAAATCCGTTAAATTCATAATGAGATCAGAAGCACTTCGAAACCAACATCTTAAACCCTTTTTCACAGTTCCGGTTTCTTAAAAGTTCTCCGACCGGCACAATAAAGAATTCCACCGTAATCACCTTCGAAATCGCCTCCAAACTTCGTCGTTTCTCCGATCGCCCTGCGGTCGCCAGCACCCATCGTGGCGTCGCTTCGTTCGTTCGTCGGGCGGCGGTCGCATTAGAAATCAGCTGCGGGTTCTTTCGCGATCGATCGCGGCGACGACTTGATTTGCTTGGACCGAACGACGCTCGAAGTTGTTTTTATTGACTTTCTGGGTATTTTCGGCTGATAAAACAGGAAAACGTTTATGGCTCTTCTGTATATAGCCGCGCCACTGCATTTGGCATCGCAGGTGATCGGGGCTGAAGGGGATCTTGCGTTTTAGATGGTTGCCTTGTTTTCGATTGTGTTTCGCAATCGATTTGAGTGTGATCGCTGGTGATCGGGTGTCCTATGAGTCACCAGGTAGTGGGAAATAATATTTCGGTGTTTTGGATGTCATTTCGCGTTTAAAGGACGTTTAGGTTCTTCTGCTTGATCTCCTAGTGTTAATTGAAAATCAGCCACGTGTTTCTTTAGCATCACCATATTGTTCCAGGTTCTCAGATGGAGGTCGACGAAGAGATCTGGATCGACCGAGCCCATCGAGTCCAAGGCTTCTACTACTGCAGCTACTCCGGGGCCCAATGGGACGAATACCGCCAAGAAGAGATCAACCTGCTCCTGTCGAAGATCTGCTCTGCCCTCTACGGACCTCCAACGAACCCGTTCTACGATGGCGACAACCTCTTCCTTGCCTACGAAGAAAAGAAGCGCTTGGAAGCGATGAAGATCAAGGACAAGCTGTGCGAGATCCGAGCCGAAGAACAAGTGGAACGCCTCCGGGTCTTCATCGTCTTCATTTACTGCAAGATGAAGTGCAAAACGGAAAACGGAATGGAGGAAAAGGAGTTCACGGTGCCGCTGTTTCGTGTGGCGACGGAGAACCAAAGCGAGCCGTACAAGAGCAAATACGTGGACCAAACTCTTCGAGTTTACCAGAGCTGGAGTGACTGGAAGGAGAACAACCGCCTTCCTCCGATGGAGTATTTCTACCCGAAATTTGGATATTACACCTGCGAACCCAGTGGGGATTACGATTTCTGCGAAAAGAAATGCGCGATTTTGGAGTACGGAAAAGCGCCTTCCAGTGCATTCCTGTCCCAACTAGGCCGAACCATGGATACGGTATCCGGCGTGACTTCGCTAGTAGCCGGTGGTGCGGCGATCGTGAGCATGTTCACACCTGTCGGACCCATCGTAGGCGGTGTGATCTTCGCCTCCGGAGCTGGATCTGCTGTTTATGGCGCGGGCAGGTAAAACATATAATATTTACATCTTGGTAATATTTAATGTGGACATTTTTAGATCAATAGATCGACTCGTTGACAAAGGAAGACATGGCGAAAGCCTCACGGATCTCGAATCCTTCACCTCCTACTTCGCCATCGGCCTCACTCCTCTCAGCTTCGCCACGTCGCTCGCCAACGCCGCCATCGCCAATGGCGCTAAGACCAGCGGAAAGATCTTCTCTCAAACGACGCGAGCGGCCGTCACGGCGCTCAACTACAGCACCTTCACGCTTCAAGGAGGATTTCTGGTCTTGGGTTTCCAGAACCTCAAGGACCGCTCGGAAGAAGGCAAACTGACCGCGTTGGACGTGATGCAGTTCTCGATGGGAGTCTTCTTCTTCACGAACACTTTGATCCAACCGAAAACCGCCGGAGCGATCATCGAACAAGCGCAGAACGAGCATATCACGCAAGCGCAGAATTCTTTGGCCGACGTGGAATCTCAGGCGAATTTCAAGCGATTCGTGGAGCAGAACATCGGCGACAAGGGAATCACCGCGAAGTCGAAGATCGTGAGGACCATCAACCGAATCGAAGATCCCAACGCATTCTTCAAGGGAGTTAGTAACCAGGAAATTATCCAAATCGGCGGTCGGAAGGGTAAGACACTGTTGCTGGGAAACAATGAAGGATTGACCCGCGTTAATCCCAATAAGTAAGTCCGGATATAATTACTAGTTTAAGTCTTATTTGTGCATTTCAGTGTTGACCTCAGCAAAGCTTCAACCAGCAAGGCGTCCTTTATGCTGACTACAGGCCTGGGAAAACTTCCTGAGAACATCAGCAACCAGGACGTCCGGCAGATGCTGGCCAACTATCTGCAAAGGAACAACCTCGCGATCGAAGAAGCAGTTCTGGACACGTCGATGAATCTGGGAGCCGAGTTGAAATGCAACAGTTTCTCAGATTACGTGAAACTAACGGAGTATATTGCGAGCACTTTGAAAGGTAAGCTGAATAAAGCCAGAGGGTGATTTCTAAGATTATTTCAGGTGTGGACAAAGTCGCGAAGGATCTGAAGCTGAAGCAAATGAAGAAGGAAGGCATGAACGGAGTTTTCGCCCAAGCGCTGCAGAGGGAACAGCGGCTCGCGACGACGATCGCCGTGGAGAATGGCCGCATTTTCGAGAGTCAGATGGCCGCTTTGCATCTCTATCGCTTGTTCGGAGAAGGCTTCGCCAAGATCCTGCCAGAAGACTCAGATTTCTACTTTGGCGAACGCGTGGGAATGTTCCTCCGCGGAAGCGAATGCGTCATCGAAGTGATTGAAGAGGTGATCTCGTGTCCTTTTTGATCTTTGGCTAACTTCGTTTCCCTTTTCAGAACTCAATTTCGGTAAAAGTCCTCCTGATGCAGAACGCAACTTTCGGAATAATCGTCGAACGCAAAGGAAAGCCAGCCGTTGCTACCGTACTCTCGGACATGCTGATGACAGGAAGACTCGCTAAGAATATTCGAAACAGGTTTCTGGGAGAAGATCGAAACGACGAAGATGCGGGCGAGCTGGTGAAATCAGTGGGCAGAGAGTTCGGAATCGCGGATTGGAAGCCGCTCTTCTACGCTACGCTTGGGATTTTCAGTACTGAAACGTTGCACGAGTTGGAGGAACTTTCGATCGCAGAGGTCCGCGATTTGAGGTTAATGTTGCTGTCGATTCGAGATTGTTCATATCAAGGGGATTAACGTGTACATAAATGTTGATAAACTCAGCCTTTAAGGTTCGTACATCGAATGGCATAGAAGATTGAGAGGCTCCTGATGCCACAGTTACTGGCAGAACTCTCGTTGGCATTGCTTTTTGACCATTTAAGTAACTGCTCATATCTGATTTTCGCTGTTTAGCAAACAAGTTGGCTCTGGACGTGACATGAAGGTGGGATCACAACAACGTCTTTCACAGTAAGTTTTTCCCCGTTTTACTCTCGAATCGCACCTGGAATCGTACACCCGGCCTCTTCCATGGCTTGCTCTTGGTGGGGAAAACCGTGCGGAAAGCAAAGAAATCGATTACTGAAGGACTTAACAGGGCTGGGAGATGCAAATACGAACTCTCGGTAGTTTCAAGGTCCCACATTTGAATTCGAAATGTTTCATTATATTCTGCTTGTTGCTTTGCTAACTCTTGCATGGTTTCAGAAATCAGAGTTGGAGTCGTCGTACAGATACCACACGGCCGTCGCTATCCATACTCCCAGTTCTGATTTCGAAGTTTACGTAATGGAAAGCAACAAAACCATTTGGTTCGTACCTCATGCACTCGAAACATCAAATATGTTCACCCATTCAAACCTTGCCGTTGCCTACCGTAATCCATATCATGAGTAATTTCTCAGAACCCCCGGTTTTCATAAATGAGCTCTTAATGACAATGCTGGGCTCTTTTGATGAATCGGCGCTTTCTCACCGCGCGCATCGGATCGTCTGCGAAAACTCGTGACGAAGACGGTGATTGTGGGGTCCAGCGGAATGATGGGCGATGACTGGTGCGTGGGAAATTGGTGTTTGTGCAGAGCGAACAAAAAGAAACAAGGAAGCACAATGTGGATGCGATTGGCGACAGGATGGACGTGTGTGAGAATGAGAATCCACGCATTGTGGTGGATTGGGGCGTGTTGAGTCAGAGGTAATGATTCTGGATACGGCAGAACGGTTCGACGAAATACTGAAATCTACGCTTCTCCGATCTCTGTTCCCAGGCCATGTTTTGTTCCCAATCCACGTCATCTCAGCCGAGAACACCTTCGATCCAGCTGCCTTGAAAATCTTCAGTGAGAAGTGACTCAGACGCATAATAAGGTTTCCACACGTCCCTTGTAACATCCCCAACACAAGAAATGACCGAAGCACCTTTCTCAGCATCGTTTCCCGAGTCTCTCTTCCCATGGATATTTCCGAACCGTCCTCCAACAGACGCTCGTAATATCCGCCAACGTGGTTCAAGCTATTTTTCGAAGAACCGTCGATGTTTTGATGGTGACGTCTTGATTTCGCGTTTCTGACGCTTTGCCGGTTTCGAATTAGGAACGGAAATCGGTATAGGAAATGCCCAGACAGAGGAATTGCACTCTTAGGAGACGAGAAACCTTGGAACCGTTAAGTGCAGAAATTGACATGTGGACATTATAAACGCTGCTTTGCGTGAAACTTCTGGAAACTTGATTCGATAAAGCACAGGGGGTTAAATGGAGCGTGGAGACTTGGAAAGAGCAGAACAGTTTAATGTCACTTCTTATCGTCTGCTGTGTCTTCAGTTGCCGTACTTTCCTTAAAATAGCGTTCTTCCTTCAACTTATTCAACAGTTTTTCTAACCCAAAAAACTTTTCCGGGTTTCCCAAAGACGCTTTTAGCGCCTGGCGCCTAATAAGTTCATCTTTAATTCATCAGCTTGGGAATTGCGTCCCACGCGTCCAGTCTGAGAATAATGCCTGAGAGTCCTTAAAGATGTGCTTGGGAAGAAAATGCTTGGATTTTTTGACAGAACGGAACTGATTTTTCAATTAGATTCCTGTTTTCTAATCACTCCGTTTCACTTCAAAGCAACTCTTTTATTCGGTTAAACGAGGAACTTTCCTTTTCACGTTTTTCCTCCGCGTTCGGCCGGAAAACGTTTGAAATCGTGTTTTCCACGCTTCTGACCTAGCGCCTGAATTCCCAATTGAAGATCATCTGATCTTCGTAGAATCGGCCATTTGTAGCTTCTGTTTCCTTGCTTACTGCAGGATTTCGGTTCTTCAAAACCGCCGGAAAGTCAGACCTAAGATTCAGATTGAACAGATCGGCCAGAGCGAGCGTCTGTCGTCCTAAGGCTTCGCTACAGCGTCTTAGTTTCCCGTGACCACTTGTAATTAGAAGCTTTTCTGTTCGCCTCAATTAAATTCGAATTCCGAAAGTGCGACAAACAAGAATTCCCCGATTTCTGTTATGGCGACCTTTTCGTACCTGAAACAAGATCGTTTTTTTTGTTTGAGTTTGTTTCCCAAATGCACGAATGCACGAATGATTAATTTCATCTACGGATTCTTATTTTAGAAATCCGTGTTTTGGTGTGTTGGGGTTTTTGAATGTTTGGTTCTGGTTACGTGGCGCAAGGTGCACCAGGCGGAAAACACGAATTCTGGAGTTTGTGGAGGGAACCTTGGGTTTTACTCCTGCACCCTATAATTAGTTTCGTCGCGCTTCGGTTCAAACTCCACTTAAACCTCAATTTGCGTCTTAGCAATGTTGCGCCGACGTCTCGCCCGCACTCCTAATCCACCGTAACCCTCCGGCGTCGCCCATTTTCGGTGCTCTTAACCAAATTTGTGGACGACCGAAGAGTTCTTCGAACGCTGAATTATTCATAGGTATTTTCCGCTTTTGCTTTTGTGCCAAAAACTTGAAGGCCAAAGGCTATTTGCGGACCACGCCGCTGAATGTCGACTTTGATCTAGGGTAACGTGTTTTTCAGTGTGCTTTTGGGCGAGCGCCATGGCGCAGATGAAAGGGATTCTGGTTTGGTCTTCCTGGAAAACCAATTAGGGTTCGAAGAGCTGTCAATCAGTTCTCTAGGTTGACCTGTTTTCCCTAGTTGTATGTCATTTAGAACGTCGGAAGAAGGAGGACATTCTTGCTAAAACTGAAATTAAGAAATGGACAAACAGTGGTTTAGTCTTCCTTAGACGTCCTCGAGCCATCTTTCGACCTATTTAGCCTCGAGTTACTCGTCCCTGAACGCACTCTAAATCACAAACAATGGACCCAAATCTCTGTTTGTGAGTGTTGTGGTCTGCGGCTTTGCGCTGGCTCTTGATTTCATTCAAACTTGTTTTTTTCTTTTGTTTAATTAATTATTTCGCCTTGGAAATTTCTGTTTTGCGCGCAGTTTCAGAAGTACGCGTGTTTCCAGTTCCGCGTTTTCGAAATTTATCACGTTTGATGAAGAGTTTTGTCCTCGAAAGTGGCCTCGAGGAGTTTGAACTGGGCGTAGATGGAACGCCAGACACCGATATAAGTGCGTCCTAATCGCTCTTTTGGCATTTGGCGCTTAATTCCCAGTGTCGCGATGGCTCAGAACTGTAACCAGCCAAGAAACGTTTCGAGGAATCGTTTCATTGTTGTCATCGGAATTGCAAATCCGAAATTAGAATTCTTGGCGATTCTTTTCTTTTGACGTTTCCGCGGAAAGTGATCATAACAAGACGACTTTGCGCAGAGAACAGCTTCCGAGCTCTCTTTGTCGTCCCTTTCTTCTCCAGATCCTGCAAACTTCCAAAAATGTTCAAACATCGGCCCCCATTCACAATCTCCATTCCTCTTTCCGGTCTCCAAGGCACTTTTTCTGTCCCCCCCCC
>KN167282.1:29736-55132 GCA_000757745.1 Steinernema scapterisci
GAGATTACGGGCTGGGTCGATCGTATGTTTCTGGGATCTCCGGATGCGTGAGTAACTCCTGAAATTCCAGAAACCCGTAGGATTCCCAGGTTTAGGTTAGTCATTCCCACGCGCATCTCGTCAGTGTTTTCAACTCTTTTTTGGTTAAACGGCGATTGTTCTACACAAACAAATTGTCTTAAGTCATTAGCCGGCGCGGCGGTGCGTCACAAGCGCCGTCAATTGACTCTTGATTGCCGGAAAACAAGAGGAGCGTTTGAGATTGGCAGCAAACATCCCAATCTGAGATAATAAGAGCGAAAACAGGGATTTGAGGAATGAGTTTCGTGGATGCAGCCTGGTCGATGGGCATTTGAAAAGAGAGGCAGATCTACAAGCAGAGCAAAGGTCTTGCCACGATGCACGTGACCCTGAAAAGGAATCAAACGATGCAACGTCGTTTGGTGTTTTTCGGATTTTGCCCAAGAGAGAAGACGAGCGAGATTCCTTGGACTCCGGTTGAATTACAGCCTGAGGGGAGCTTCTGAAATGCCGAACGCCATAGACGCGTTTAAGGCCGTGAAACTGAAAACAGAAGTTCTAAATGCGGTGTGTGTTTGCCCAGAAGGTCGCCAGATCTTTAATCGCGTCGTGTTTCTCAAACCTCAACAATTAAGCCCAGCAGAACCCATTCTTAAACTCTGATTCTTTCAGGCCGTCGTCTATCCGGTCAAATCTCAAGAACTCCGGAACCGTCGCCGCTATGTCATCGTCGGCTGCGTCATCCTCTGGGTCCTGGTCACCATCTTCAACTTCTTCATCCTCTCCGACGCCGGCGTCTTCCAGTTTGAAACCGAAGAAAACGGCACCTGGACCGCCTGCGTGGACTCCGTGTCCATCGCCTACGGCACCGCGGACAAAGTCGGCGTCATGACCTTCTACCTGGCCTTCAACATCTTCGCCTATTTCCTTCCGCTGACCGTCACTTACTCCCTCTACTACATCATGCTACGGCGCCTCTGGGCGAACAAAGCCGAACTGAAACTCTCAAAGGAGGTGTTCAAGATGAAGAAACGCGTCACCCACGTCGTCCTCCTTGTTAGCATCGTCTTCGGACTCTGCTGGTTCCTGCAAAACCTGAGATTCTTCATCCAGGCGCTGGATTACCCCGAGGCATCGTTCTGGCAAGAAGACATGTCCACACTCCTCTCGGTGCAATCTATAGCTCAAGCATGCTGCTATGCTAACAGGTAAGATTCACACCTCAAAAATCCAGATCTTGACGTTTCTGTTTTAGCTGCTTAAATCCCATCCTCTACGGTTTGATGTCGAATCGATTCCGGCACGAAGCGATCAACCTTCTCAGCCGTCTTCGATACCGCTTGGGACTCTCGACGAGCAGGAAAGCGTCCGATTACGAAGTGCAGCTGATGAGGTCGACACCCAGGAGGAGTCGATACGAGAACACGCCAAACGGGATAACTCCGAAAAGGTAACACTTGAAGTTCGACTTTCAAAGACCTAACCCGGCTTCATTTCCAGGAATTCTCGGATACGAACATCGGACGACATCGAGCTCGAAACGGCGACCGCGGGTCCAGAACGGAAACAAACGATGAATACCCTGGTCGTGGCCAATGTCAACCTCCTGGAGAACCCCAACCAGGTGGCCCTGATGGCCTGAACCTCTCCTCTTCGCCTCTGCCAAAGTGCTTTAAGAAACCTCGGTTCTCCCTCGTCCACAAGTTCTCATCTCGCGCGATCTCCTCGGGAAACACGCGGAACACATATCTCGTTTCTCTGTGTTTCTAATGTTATGTGGTTTATACGGATTAAATGTTTTATATACTTCGGTGCACGAGAATCTTGACGTTAGGGAATGTCCCGGCCGAGCCGCTGAGGTCGCCGGGGATAATCCACGAATCTTAAATGTTCATTGAGTTAGGGGCGACTGGAAACGAGAAGTGCGAACGGCGCTGGAGAAGGAAAACATGTTTTGAGGCGGTTATGGAATATCTTTTATGGTTGTTTGGAGATGCCGAGTGCAGGAAAAGGGAAAAGAGGATACAGGGAATGTCCGGGGCAGAGAGAAGACGGAATTGAGCATTGTTGGGTTTGCCTTTGTTGGTGGGCCGCCGTTTTTGTAGTTTGTTCTTGTTAGCGTAAAAATAGCATTTGAAATCTCCCGATAACCTCATTATGCTCAGGACATAAGTCCGATTGCGTTGTAGGCCATTACCGGCGAAGTTGCCTACATCTAAATTGTATTTGCGGTGCGACCAACTGTGGAAACACGAAAACAATAGGTATGTTTCGAGGGCTGACCGCACAGTTAGACAAATGATGTGTAAAAATGCAGTTTAGGATAAACCCAGAAAACAAGCATGAGAAAGTGGAGAGTTGGGACAGTTTGTTGCAGTGTAGGATAACTTGAGAATCGTTCGCGCAAGCGGAGGCACTGTGTACATGGAATCAATAACAAATTTTGTTTTTACAAACGTTTTCTGTTTTCGATTCTTTCGCTCTACCTAGAAACCATCGTTTGTCGCCTCCAAGGTCTGACATGGTCCTTGAGGACGCGAGGTGTTTGATCAGGCGACCTATGTTCGGTCGTTTTGAAATTCCAGAAAACGTTTCGAAACAATTTCTTCAATTTCAAGAACTCATCAACAATTAATTATCAAGAGTCACGGAAACGCGGAAGGAACACCGGATCTTCTTCGATATTCGTCCGTCATGGGGCACAACGAGTTATTATGAATTAGATTTCCATGGCGCAGAACGACAAAAACAGTCCCAAAAACAAGGACTCCATTCTAAACCTGTAGCACCCGCCGAACTGAAACGGTCGATCTGAATTCGTATCTCGACGGCGTAAACAACGATTTGTTTTTATTTCCGTGATTTCTTGGAAATCTGTTAGATTGCCCACAAGGTGCAGAATACAAACGCGAAATCTTGGTGTTGGAATGTTCAAAGAACAGATGAGAGAATTCGAGTTAGATCACAGGAACGACGTCATGGTGAATGCAGACCAATTTTGAGGCTACGTAAGCGGAAGTTCGCACTTGACAAAGAACGACAACGAAGATCGAAATTGGGGGATGAGGCATTTCCTGTGCGAATATCGCGTGGATTTTGAGTTCAGAGTGCAAACAAGTTGTTATGCCGCAAATCCCGATTTTGTTGTTAAGCTCGTTAACCAATGTTCCTTTAATCACGAGACTGTAGGCCCTTGTTGTATTCGTCGATTCGTATCCTACAATTCCATCAAGCAGCGAAACACTGAATCGCACTGGGTTACGGTATCCAGAGAGCACGACCTTCTTTGCGATCTCTCAACGAGTTCTTGCACCCGAGTGACAGATAAGCGCACTATCCAGGATTTTAGGATGTGTTTAATCAACGCCGAGTCTAGACTCTAATCTCGAGATAATTAACCTTCTTCCGGCCGTTTTGAAAATTTCGAGCGAATGTTTTTGCCGTTTCCGCGAGCGCCCGCTGGATTCCGAGGCACATCGCAAGGACAAACGCGGGGGGCAGCTCGAAACCGCGTGTTTCCGATAAGGAGAAAGGTTGTTTTGTAGAAAAATAAGAAAAGAGCCGAATGGAATTGAGGTTCAAATTCGAATTATTCGCTGTAAGTACACAGAAAAAGTCAAGAAACACCAGTTTGATTCTTTGGCGGAGAGATCCGAGAATTGAAACGTATCTTTCAGATCTATTCACTTCCTGCAAAACACGTCTCTCTAATAGAAAAACACTTAAAAATTCTGCAGAATGCCACCGTTTTCATGATTACCATATGACCAGCTGCCGCCGCCGATTATAACTTCATTATGTTGTTTTTCTGTCGAGCCGAAATGAGTTTTTTGGGAGCTGAAGGAGAAGACTGAACGTTGCGAAAGGGATTTCAATCGAAAGGTCAAAAACCGCGATCAAAAACACGAGGCACTCATTTTGAAAATGCACCCAATAATTCTCAGAATCCACTGCTGTCATCACTCCGTCGAACCATCGAATCGTCGTCCTTCAAATGAAGATTGTTGCTTTCTGATAATTGTGTTTGTTCGAGTCCATGGATTGTTGAAGCGGAGGGAGCGAGCTTTGAACGACGATTTTAACCGAAGTTTGTGGAATTTCATAAAATAGGAGTACTGACATTAAAGCTTCTTTCCTGTAACGCATCCAACATCAATCGTTAATAAACAATCCAGATAAATGTGTTTATTACACAAGAGAACTACAGAGGCTTAAAGGCGTAACAAGTGACATCGCCGACGGTCGCTTGGCAGAAGGTGTCCGTGTGCACGACGTAGGAGAATTCGCCCCGGCCGCAGATGACGTCGATCCTGGCTTCATAGGAGTCTTGGGCCAGTTTCTGGATCTTCCTTTTCGAATCTGATACGTCTCCACTTGTGTTCTAAAAGATCTTTGTCTGTTAGAATTTCGCATTAAACGTACCTCCTGGATAATCTTCCTGAGCGTTTCGCTGTTGCAGGAGGCGTCTTGTTCCTTCAGCGAGCGGACGCCCATGGCGGCGGCGAAGCGGCGGCGCTTAAAGCGGCAAGGAGATCGGCAGTTGCAGCAGCAGTCGTTCTGAAAAGCACGCTTGGATCTTAAGTGGTTCCTGGATGGAGCTTTGATTGGAATGGAACAATGGAGACAAGGAATATTGTGAGCAAAAGGCATTTTGAGAACACGTGTTTTGAAAACAACGATGAGATCTCCAGCGCCGAAACTGCCCGATTTCATTACCGTAACCCCGTTCGTTCTACTTGACTCACCTGAGCTGGAAGCGGGAACGCTCTGGCGCCACATCCACCTCCACCGCAGCCTCCGCCGCTCGGGAGCGGAACCGGTCCTATTCCACCTCCTCCGCAACCTCCAACGGCTCCTCCAATAAATCCTCCGCCACAAGGAGATGGAGGTGGAGGAAAAGCCATAGGGCAAGGAGGCCTGGGAGGACAGCTTGGAATCGGGATTGGCGGCGGAGGAGGACACGGGATTGGTGGTGGAGGCGGAGGGCAAATCGGTGGTGGAGGACAGAACTGTGGAGGGCAAGGTGGTGGTATTGGGCAAGGTGGTCTCTGAAAAGGAGAAGGATATGTAAGAAGTTTGAAAGAATCCCTACCTGAGGAGGACAAGGCGGTGGTAAAGGACATCCACCTCCGCATCTGCCTCCAGCGCAGCCCATCGGTCCAAGCGGTGGTGGGAAAGACATTCCACCGCCACATCCACCTCCTCCGCATCCTCCAGGACCAGGAAGCGGAGGATATCCACCGCCACAGCCTCCACCACTACATGGTAGCGGTGATAAGCCTCCTCCGCAGCTGGAACCACTGCAAGGAGAAGGCATCGGAGGGCCTCCACACGGGGGAACGGCGCAAGGTGGCGGCGGACCTCCGCATCCACCTCCACCACATCCACCTCCTCCTCCGTAGGGGTAAAACTGCCCCAGGACGATTGCCGGGAGCAGAGAAAGTCCTGAAACAGATGCAAATAATCGCAACTCCCAAAGGAAAAAACTAACCGAACAGAAGACGACGCATCGGAAGGAGAATCTGCCCGAATAGAGGTAGAACGGGCTTAAATGCGCCTCGCGGATCGCCGGAGGGATGTTTGCTGTCGCGCGGTTTCGTTTTCAATGGCGCAACGTGAAGTGGATTCGAGTGGACTCGCTCCTCGGAAACGCGCCTTTGTGCGCGCATTCAGGCGCGCGGCGGCTTTGAAGGACCGCTGATTCATGGAAGACGGGAAACGCGGAATCTGAAACAGTGGCGGTTTTTGAGGGAGATTTGGAGAACTTACAACCTAGAAGAAAATCCAGAAGAAGGGGAAACTCGAGAGAACCGGCCAGCAGAAGCTGAAGTACGCGTCCCAGACTGATAAGCCTGAAGTTTCACGTCTTACCAACTCGGGAATTCTTCGCGAACAGTCTGCGTTTCGGATTTCATTTTCGTCAGTCGCGATTTCAGGAGGCGGTCGGTCGAGCGCCCCTCGCGATTTCGCATTTTCCGTATATTTCCGTGGCCATCTTGAATTTATCCGTGTTCTGAAGTCTTCGATTTCAGTTCCAGGATGTTTTCGAAGATTTTCGGCAGGAGCAAGAAGCCGCCTCCGACGCCGTCAACTCAAGAATCCATCCAGCAGCTGCGAGAAACCGAAGACATGCTGGTGAAGAAGCAAGAATTCCTGGAGAAGAAAATCAACACTGTAAGTTATTTTCCTTTCGTTTTCGATGCTGAAATAGAAATTAGAAATAGTGGGAAATTTTACAAAATCTAAGAATTTGATATTGCTGCGCGCAGTACTATGCTTCGCGCTATTCAGGCCATTAGACTGGTTTATATACTATTTCATCTAACAAGATTAGATGATGAAGATGTGAATGAAAAGATGAGTGTTAGATGAAAAGAGTAAACCCAGTATGAGTCCGAGGAAATTGAAATCGCATTGTGGACAGACCATATCATTTTGTTGATAGCATCTACAATTCTACCGATTCCAGGAAGTCGCCATCGCAAAGCAGCACGGAACCAAGAACAAACGACGCGCCCTCCATGCTCTGAAGCGCAAGAAGCAGTTCGAGAAGCAGCTCAACCACATCGACGGTGTCCTATCCACAATTGAATTCCAGCGGGATGCCCTAGAAAATGCGTCCACGAATGCCGAAGTCCTCCAAGTGATGGGAAATGCCGCCCGCGCGATGAAGAACGCCCACAACTCGATGGATGTGGACCAGGTGCACGACCTGATCGAAGATATTGCCGAGAAGCAAGAACTCGCAAACGAGATTGCTGGGGCGATCAGCAATCCCATCGGATTCACGAACGATATCGACGAGGACGAATTGCTGAAGGAATTAGAAGAGATGGAACAGGTGAGTGCTGAAGTTTGGATGGATTGTTTCATTTTATCTCATTCTGGATCTAACTAATGGTGACCTGTTTTCAGGAAGAACTCGATAAGCAATTGCTGGATCTCGGACCGGCCCCTGCAGCACTCGCGCGTCTGCCCGAAGCTCCTACCGCCGAAATCGCAGCTCCTGCCAGAAAGACCACGAGAAAATCTGCCGACGACGATTTGGCAGATTTAGAAGCTTGGGCCGCATCTTAAATTTTTTGCAGAGTGGGAAACTGGGTTTTGTGACATTCAAGAGGGCGTCTATGTAATCTATAAGGTTTATGTATAAAATTTTTATCAAATGTTTATCTGGCTTCTAGCAAGTTTAGAATTTATTTTAGGACGCGTAATTAATGTGGTTGAATCTGGGAGCTGGAGCGAAGTGGTAGCCGGGCGGAGGAACGGAGAAGTGGCGAGGCGGCGGAACTGCGTGAATGTTGACTTGGTGGGGCTGTGGAACGAATTCACGAGCCTCGGAAGGTCCAGCTTCTCGCTCTCCTCGGCAGTAAGGCATCCAGCTCAATTCCTTCATGCTAGGCCTCGCTTGTTCGTCCATCGTCAGCGCTCTCCTTATCACGTTGGCTGCTCCGGTTTGGAACGACCTGAAATAGGGCGATTCGAAGCCCATCGACCACTTAGCAAATTCCACGTCAAGCTCCTTGATCGCCTCCTTCCAGGGAACTCTTCCGGCGAGCATCCAGAACAGAATGATTCCCAAGGACCACACGTCGTCCTTTGTCACTCTCGTTGCTTGATAGAGGCATTTCGGGGGCGAATCGAACACTCGCGTTCCGGCGGCGTTGTATTGCGGCATTTCCTCGCCGAAGCAATCGATTTGAACAGGTCGAACTGCGCCGAAATCGCAGATCTTGATGTGCCGGGTGTCCCGAGCGAGGACGTTTCCAGGTTTCAGATCGCAGTGGGCGAAGCGCTTAGAGTGCATAAACCCGGCTGCTTCGACCATCTGCCGGAAGACAACTTGTTTGTCCTCCACGTTCATCCGATGAATGACGGTGAGCAGATTAGTTTCCAAGCATTCCATCAGAATCGTGCAGAAGTGCGTACAGGCCGATACGTCGAATCCAAGAATTCCCATAAGATGCGGGTGGCTGAGTTGGATCATGACGTCGATCTCGAAATTTGTTGTCACCGCATTTATTAAAACCGTTTTGGCCGCGATTTTCCTTCCGCTGGGACTCCTCATGCAGAAAACGGCTCCGAAGCATCCTCTTCCAAGGAATTCTGCCTTTTGAAAGAATTCACCCTTGCAGCTGACAAAGTTGGGACTCGCTGCCGCTGGTGAGATTTCGAAAGTCATGCTGAAGAGAATGAAAGTGATACTGTAATTGCGATTCTTAGTCGATCTGAGTCTTATATAGCCCCAGGGTAGCATTGGTTCTGTTCACGGAGCATCTCTTTGGAGCATTACTCGAGATGATGTCAGCTGAATATCGGGATTTCCAGCGCACATCAGCATTACTTCAGTCAGCTGAGCAACGACAGCCGTGGATCAAAACGGCGAAACAGATGCAAATAACGCCCTTTTATGAGTTATACCGAGTTTACATGAAGATTACTACTCCTTAAAATTATACAAGCATAGCTTAGATTCGGACCTCTACAGATTCAAGAAGACGACAGCGGAGAGCACGATCGCCAAAACCGACACCGAGAATTTCTGGGACGCAAACTTATCATTCTTGCTATTGCCGGGTGGTTTCGTGGTGATTGTAGTCGTGGTTGTGTTGGTGGTGGTCGAGGAGCTGGATGAGCTCGAAGAAGAAGGATTGAGCGTGGTCGGAGTTGGAGGAGAGCTCGGAGGAGTCGTGGTTACCGGAGGAACCGAAGGAGTTGCTGGATTTTTAGGAGTGCTCGGCGTGCTCAGCGTGGTAGTCGTAGTCGTCGGCGGAAGAGTGCAGGTGACCGGGCGGTCCGAGCGTTGCTCTGGAAATCCTCAATTATGGTTTGAACCAGAACCTCTCTTACTGTTATAGGCGACGATGTATCCCTTCGCGTACTCGTTGACCAGAGTTTGGATTTCGAGCAGGTACAAGCCACTCGAGGTGACCGTATGAATTCCGCCGAGGACCGTGGTGGTGCGCACATACCACCCTTCGACGCTGCCAATATCGCCAGTGGGGAACTGACCGTCGATCTGCAGATCGCCATTAGCGGCGGAGTTCATGAAAATCTAAACTCGAGTTCTCGCATTCGCCTTCGCTTTAGCCTCGTCCTCACCTTCACAATCGTCTTCTTCGATCCGGCCCAGAACGTGCTTTGTCCAGTGGTGAACTGAGTGAGGGACGGCACCAAGTCCATGTACAGACCCCCGTTCTGCCTGGTGCGATTGCCGATTCGGGCCATTTGGAGGAGAGCTTGGCTGTAAGGAAGAAACTGGATCAAGGAAAACTCGAGGAAAATGCTCACTTGGTGGAATACATAAGGTACTTTCCTCCGAAGATCGGACTTCCGCTCGGCGCGTTGTAGCTGTTGGGGCTCAGTGTTTGCGTGGAAGGATCGCTGTTGTCCTGGGTGACGGTGTAGGTGACGTCCTGAACGCAGCTCTTAGGAGCGGCCAGAACGTATTTGTCGTCTCCAAGAAGACCGCCGGAAGTGTAAGTGAGGTGGTCATCGGTCACCGAGCACACATCGCAGCCTAAAAACAATAATTTATGAAATTTCCGGAAATTGGCTTATGGGGAAAACCTTGCTCGACCATCGGAGGTGGCATGTAGGCGGCGAAATCGCAATCGCCCTGGTGGTCGGGAGCGCAGGTGACTCCGGCAAGGACGAGGAAATCGCCGTTTCCGCTGATCTTGAAGAAACTGTCGCCGAGGCCGGTCATCTGAAAAAAAATATCGTGAGAATTTTAACGTTTGGAAGGAAAAACCTGGGCGAAGTAGCGCTGGTCCTGTTTCGCTTGCTTGTAAATGGTGAAGGTGGACTCTTGGCTCCAGCCAGTCGACGTTTTCTGGGAGAACGTGATTTGGGCCGAACTCGAAACAGGGATAAAGAAGATGACTTTCATCTGCCAGAGGTCCTTCTGGTTGAAAGTTTGCTGGGCGTCGGGAAGATTGATGACGTAATCGCGACCGGCCATACTGTCGGGGAGCACTGAAAAGATCGAAGAAGCCGTTAGGCAGTACTTTGATTTAAATCACCCATGTAGGTATCTCCGACGACGTGGGATGCGACGCCTTTGACCTTCACCGTTGCGGTATTCGTCGCGTAAACGCTGATAGGACCGCTGGCGGTTATCTGGACGCGGAGGTCGGGATAAATATTGAATCCAGGTCCGATGGTGTAGTCGATGGCGCTGCCGTAGACTGAGAGGAACGGATACTGAAATTTAGGATTTAGATAAGATCACGGGAATTTGAGATACCTTTTGGTGATATCTTGCCGGTATAGTCACAGATTGATTTACAGGAACGTCGGAGATGGCGCCGTTCTTCCAGGAAAAGTAGCTGATGCTAACGTTGACATCGGCCGCTCCGTTGTTGATCATGTCCACGTAGTAGTAGGGGTCGGTGAGCTGGTTCCGGAAGAAAAGCACCTGGAAACTTGTTCCTTCGGTGTCATGGGCCCATGATGACGCCGCGAAGAGCAGCCCTGAACAAAAGCATTTTAAGAAGCAGCGGATTCTTCGAAATTCGTGAGATTTCTCGAGATTCCACAACCAATAAAAGCCGGATCTTGGGCCGTTGCACCGTCACATCACTAGTACTCGGCCACCCCTGATCCTCGCTTCAGCCTACGTAAACACAAATCTCTCAGCAATCGAAATAAACAGTTTAACGAGCGAAACGGACAAAAAGCGATTACCTGTAAGAGCCACCGAGAGTCGTAGCATCCTTGAAAAGAAGCAGCGGCGCTTGTCGCTCGGTCTTGAAAGTTCCTCTGCATTCTTCCGTTAGCACTAATCGCAAGCTCGTAAAAATTTTACGATTTTGTCAAAGCGGTGCCTTATCTTCTGCATTTCAGATGATGACGAGCTTCGAGAGATTTCCCTTCCCCACCCAGGGCGTCAACAAACGAGTATCGGAAGGTTTAAGCGCGAAGAACCACATTTCAAGCACATATGAGTTAGGTTAAGTAAACAAAAGGCGTCCTTCTTGTTAGGCTAATTAGCGCGCTTCGATGTTGGATGCGTGGACTTTACAGTCGACGTGTGTCACCGCGGCTGATAAGCGATCAGCGGAACCCATGGCGCTGGGAGTAGCGAATCGTCGAAAAGCGACACTACCTGGACTCGCGAGTGATGTTTGTGTCAGATTTATGGCTCGGTGAAGTGGTTAGCTGAGGAAGGACAGAGGATCGGGAGTGGCTGCAGGGTGCAGGATAGCACTGCTCAACTCAAGCTTCTAAGCCTTTTGAGATTCATCTAAAGATCCGTCCATTCTCTCGTGGGTATATAAATCGCTTTTAGTAGTGTTGTGATTCACTCACGAAACGCGTGAAATTCCGTAAGTGTTTCACGCCGACCACCCCGAAAACCATTTTCGCCGTCCAGAAAAAGCCAGAAAATTGAGATTCTGAAGTTTAACCGGAACTCCACTTTGGTGATCGAAACCCGATTTCTCATCTTGCTCAATTAATTTGTTGCGGATGTAAACGTGTGATAAGAGGTCCCCGACTAGATTGGCTCCTGTGCAAAAAGCCATAAAAAGCATTCAACCACGAACGATCTCACAAAACACAACGATCGAAGGCTTTGCGATATCCATATTGTACGCCATTAGGAGTTCTCGAGCATTTAAAAGTGCGTTGAAGCACTGATTGAGTAAGATATTGGAACAAATATATAAATAATGACTTTTACGCGAAATACACACAAAAAGGTAAGTCCAGCTATTAAGATTCGTCTTCGGGATATGGCGCTTAGGCGGAGCAAACGTTGACAGCGTCCGTTTTTTGCTCTGAAAGGTACATTGCTCAGATACCGTAACCTTCACACTCACTGTTGTACGCAGGAATGAATCCATGCGAATATCCCTGGGTGTTCGTTTGGACTTCGACGGTGTACAAGCCGCCCGCGTTCACCTTGTGGACTCCGGATTCGACGGTGGTCGTTAGGATATACCATCCCTTCATGGAAATCTGGCCGTTTGGGGCCACAGCACCATCGATTGTCAGCTTCCCGTTCGCGTCGCCGTCCATGATAATCTGAAATTTGAAGTAAACCATCGGTTACATAAAGATCTCAAACCTTGAGAGTGGATTTCGACATGACGTAGAACGTCGTTTGACCCTTAACGTACTGAGACAACGCGGGGACAAGATCCAAGTAGAGACCGCCGTTTTCTTTGCCGCGGTAGCCGATTCGGGACATCTGGAGGAGAGCTTGGCTAGAAACGAAAGAAGCTGATCTTCGTTTCGAGAAGGATCGACTCACTTGGAAGAGTACCAAAAGGAGTTCGCGGAATCTTTTCCCGGAGACTGCGGCGGGTAGTATTCGTTGTTGTCGAAGGTCATCAAATCAGTTGGATCGCTGTCCGCGCTGACGTTGTAGGCGACGGAAGTTGTGCATGTTTTAGGTGCCGAGAGCATGTACAAGTCGCCGTCGTAGTAGGTGATATGGTCGTCGAGGACTGAGCATGCGGAGCAATCTAAAAATGGAAAGCTTTGATGAAAATAATACAATAAAGATAATATATACCTGTGCTGACCATCGGTGGAGGCATGTATGCAGCAAAGTCGCAGTCACCCTTCATGTCCGAAGCGCAGGTGACTCCAGCGACGACAAGGAAATCTCCATCTCCGGTAATCTTGAAAACGCTGTCGCCCAATCCCGTCATCTAAACGAGCATAATGATTAAGGAGGACCAATAATACTCCCAACCTGCGCAAAGTATCTCTGGTCTTGTCCTTGTTTCTTTTCTAGCGTAAACTGGCTCGTTTGGAACAAGCGAGATTTCATAATCTGGGTAAACGTGATTTTGACCGAGTCGGAAACGGGGATGAAGAAGAGGACCTTCATCTGCCAGAGATCTGTTTGGCTGTAGGTTTGGAGCGCGTCGGGAAGGTTGATGACGTATTCTCGGCCTGCCATGCTGTCGGGGAGAACTGGAAAAACTGAAGATAAAAAACAAATGATAAATTCTTGTTTACCCATGTAGGAATCTCCAACAGTATGAGATTTAATCCCAGAAAGATTCGTGAAATCCACGTTTGTGGCGAAGACGCTGACGGGTCCGCTTGAGGTTATTTGGACGCGGAGATCTGGGTAGCTATTTAATCCAGGGCCGATCGTGTTGTAAACCACATTCTTCCCGATGAAATTGATCTAAAAAAAAGAAATTCAGGAAACTTAGAAGCATCACTGAAACTCACCCTAACATAACTTCCAGCCTTCACCGTCTCCGTATTCACAGTCGGAGTGCTGGAGAGCGCGTTTCCGTTCCACTCGAAGTAGGTCGCGTTAACGGTAACATCCGAAGCGCCGTTGTTGACCACGTCGAGCAAATACGCTGAAGCGTTCATTTGGTTCCGGAAGAATACCGCCTGGAAACTCGTTCCTTCGGTGTCCGCTGCGAAGGTCGAGGCTGTGCATAGCAGGCCTAAACGAGTACATGTCAACAAGTTCCAAAGGAAGTTACACACCTATAAGAACCGCCGATAGACGCAACACCATTTGCACCTGCAGGACCGAAGATTCTAAAGTTGCTATCGGTCGCGATGCCGCTGGTCGCGAGGAAATTTTATGCGTTTATGGTACTTGCTAATAGAGGCAAACAGTCGTAAAACTGTCGTCGCCAGATGATCAGTGCTAGAGATCTTTTGGGTTCAGTTGCGTGACTAATTGTCGTCTACGTCGCTGAGGGAAACGGTGATGTGAACGGATCTTTATTGAAAACCCGAGTTACAATTAAGCTGCGAAATATGGTTTAGAAGCCGTCGATTTTCTTCGCTCGGCGGACTTAAGTGGATTTGCAAGTTGGAGGCTTTTGCTCTGAAACAGGACTTGATAAATTTGAAGATTCGTTTACAACTCACTGTTGTAGCCAACGAGATATCCATTGGAGTAAGAGCTGCGGTTGATCTGCACCTCGACCAGATAAGATCCCTTCGAGTTGATCTTGTACGTGGCCGTGGGAAGCGTCGTGGACAAGATGTACCAACTGTTGACCTTAAGCTTGTCTCCAGTGGCCGGAGTGCCATTAATCGTGAGATCTGCGTTAGCGATTTCGTCCATCGTAATCTATTTAAATGCAGTTGTAACTTGGCTTCACGAAATTCCAACCTTCAACGTCGAATCGGCCATAACATACACTGTCGATTGTCCCGTGACGTACTGGGAAGTAGCCGGAACCAAATCCAGATACAAGCCGCCTTCCTGCTGGGTACGGTAGCCAATCCTCGCCATCTGGAATGTGTTCTGGCTGAAAGACGCTTTGTCATAAAAAGAGGAGTCTCAGATACGCTTACGTCGACGAGTACACATAGGATTTTCCACTAACAGGAACCGAGAGGGGCCCATTGTACGCGGTGTTGTCCAGGGTCATCTGGCGGGGGTAGCCGTCATCGTTGGTGACGGTATAGGCGAGCTGAGCAGTGCAGATGGGCGCCGAGAAGAGGTACATGTCCCCGGCGTAGTAGGTGACGTGATCGTCCGTGATGGTGCAAGCGTCGGCGCACTCTGGAAAGTTTCTAATTTTAAAGATTCACAGTTTAAGGCTCACCTGTTCCGACCATCGGAGGAGGCATGTAGGCGGCGAAGTCGCAATCTCCCTGGTGGTCGGGAGCACAAGTCACGCCGGCGAGAATAAGGAAATCGCCATCGCCCTTGATCTTGAAGAAACTGTCGCCAAGGCCGGTCATCTGAAAAAAAACATCATGAGAATTTGAACGTTTGGAAGGAAAAACCTGGGCGAAGTAGCGCTGGTCCTGTTTCGCTTGCTTGTTAATGGTAAAGGTCGAATCTTGGCTCCATCCAGTCGACGTTCTCTGCGTGAAGGTGATCTTCACCGAGTCGGAGACGGGGATAAAGAAAAGGACTTTCATCTGCCAAAGGTCGTTCGGGTTGAAGGTTTGCAGTGAATCCGGGAGGCTGATGACGTATTCCCGTCCGGCCATGCTATCGGGCAGCACTTAAAATGTATCTGTCAGTTATGAACTCCGAAGTCCTCAATGACTCACCCAAGTAAGTATCTCCCACGGTGTGCGATTTGATCCCAGAAAGGTAGGTCCTCGCGGAATCGGTGGCGTAAAGGCTCACGGGCCCAGTTGTGGTGACCTGGACGCGAAGATCCGGGTAAATGTTGAATCCGGGGCCAACGTTCTTGTAAATGATTCTGTTCTTGGAAAGGTCAACCTGAAATCAAAAATTTCAGATCTATCCGCTTACGTCGTTCCTACCGGCATGTAATCACCCGCTTTCACGACTCCGGTCTTCGTTGTCGGCTTCTCCGAGAGAGAGCTCACTTCCCAGTCCCAAAACGTAACGTTGTACGTGACGTCTTTGTCTCCATTGTTCACGATATCCAAAAGTTGGAGCGAGGTGTTCAGCTGGACCCGGAAAAATATCACCTGGAAACTGGTTCCTTCGGTGTCAGCAGCGGCATTGACGGCTGAAAGTGAAAAAAGCCCTGAAATGCAAGGATTCGCGCATATCGTGGCAACTTAAACTGTTTACCTGCAAAGGCGAAGAAACACCACATCTTCAAAGGTGGCGACATCGCTCTGCCGATTCTTGCGACACTGAACTGAGGAACATCGCTTCACTCCTTCCCTCATAAACTTTTTTACGATTCTTCCAGCAGGCTTCTTATCTGTCCCGGAAAGGCAAACGCGTTGATTCTTGCCAATGCCATTAAAATTTGTTTTAATGATACTTAAATTCCCCTGTCACAAGGTGTCAGAGCCCCTCACGGCGCAATACTACAAACCATATTTATCGGGAATCATAAAAAAATCTGTTCTTGGCGCTTATTACCATTCGATATAATTCTCATTCCGCCGTCAACTGAAAGTTCCAAGATCAGTTAGAACCTAAATCTTCAAAACTCACAAAAAAATAATGCCCCGCAATAGGCGTTCCTAGGCGCTTTCCCGTGTCGCTCCGCATGAATTCCACAACTGATCGATATTTCGCGTTAAGATCGGTGGAAACAGAGATAAAAAGCCGCGTGAGGGGATCGACGGTCTTATACACCAGAACCACCCACATCTTCCGATCTAAAAGAGTCGAAATCAGCAAATTTCATGAGCGAAAATAACCCACAATTCTCGTTAATCACAGCTCTGTGCTGCTCCATGTTGTGGGAGAACGGTTGGTTGACGACGTGCTTGCTGATGAAGCCTCCGTCGGCGATCGGTTCGTCCAAGTCGATCGTTTTCCCGTTCGATCGGCGGTCGTAGTAGAATTGCATGTGCTCAGTTTTGCTGTTGGGATCTGGAAACAAGAGTTGACGAGTAGCTTGAATGCAGAGGAACTTACTGAACATGATCACATGAAGATAGCTTCCCTTGGTGGGTTCGTGGAACAGCGTGACCTTCTTCAAGTACGCCGGTTCCAGGAGTTTGTACGGCGCTAAGACAAAATGATCTTCGGTTCGGATTTCAGGAGCGTGCATCATCATTGAAGTGTGGACGTTTAATGTGACCTAAAAACCCTTAACTGTACACACAAGGCATACGGGTATCCACAACTTACGTAATCTATAGAAGCCAATGGAGGTTGGGGCACGATCCTCGGAGTCAGGTTGACTTCGATAAACACTGAAAATCACCTAAATTAAATTTGAATGCCGACTTTTCGACTCACCCTTGGCGAAGGAATACAGAGTGGACGTCTTGCAGCATAAACTTCGGCTTTCGGCCGGCAGAAGATGTCCGTTACCGGCTTCCACGCACGTGTAATCGTTTGGACAGAAATTTACGATACTTGGATCGCAAATCATCACTTGGGGTATCTTGTAAGGTATGGCACCATTTGGGCACACTGGCTTGATCTGGTCCGGCTCCAGTTCGTGGATATCGTCGCTGTCCTGCACAATATCGCTGCAGCAGCGGAATTCTTTTCCTTCCAATTGGGCGCAGAAGGGGTTCCGGCCAGTACAGGTATAGGGCGCGTTGGGGCTGCAAGGGACTCCGGTTCCAGCTTCGTAATCTGCGCACTGGCTGATCGTGGGCACATAGGTCAGCTCCTTGCTGTGCCACCCGGCGGAACAATCTGAAAATACGATACTAGATAGCCCAAAATGCGTGATATAATACCTGGACGATCCGGGGGAGGATTCTGACTCTTGGAAAAGGCGCAGAACAGCGCGGTGAGAAGCGCTAAGGGGAGCATCGCTAAAAGAGGAATTGACCAGCGGCAACTGGCGAGTTAGGACGAGTACACACAGCGCCGCTGACCGCCGCGATTAGCGTAAACTCACGCGAAGGAGGCATGACGAGAAGAACAAATAGTTCTTAGGCGGTGACAAAAATCGGAGGAGATCATTGGAGAGGAATTCGAAGGGTCCGAAGGATCCGAAAAGGAGATTCAGAGAGGCAGAATCAGCCAGTTTCGAAAATGGCGGAAACGATCGCTTTTCCGTGTGGGACAATTACCATAACGGAGCCGGTGAACCTCACGAAGAATATCGTCATTTGGGTTCGCGAAGGCGCTGTTGCTGCTCAGAATGATGAGCGTGATGTCCTCTGCCGCTGGTTTTCGAGAAGTGACAGAGATTGGTTCTTGATCTGACCTCCTCCTGACGTGTTTCGCTGAAGATCTTTTCGCGTTGACTTTGTTCTTAATTCAGATCTGCCTCATGCATCTTTTGTCCCACTTTCACTCGTGTTCCAATGATCAAAGTTTGCTTTTTGTCCTCCCTTATACGTACATCTCTGATTGTTTGCTTTTAGCTCACGCCGGGCGTCTTTTTGCCTGAAGTCACGCCGCTGCATTTGGCAAATAAAGAATGTCGTCCTCGGCTCCTCGCTAACTCCTCTGACCAGTCGTGACCCGATGAAGCTGCTGAAACTCGTCCTCTTCTTATCGCTCGGAGTTCTTCTGATCCTGGCGGCGAAGCAGAAACCGAAGCCGAAGATCGAAGTAGAAGAAATCGAAGAAGAAGAAGCGGAAGAAAACGGGACCAGCGATGAGGACGAAGAGGACGGTGAGTGGGTTACTGTAGCTGAAGATGGCTAATTGGGAGATTTTCAGTTTGTCCGTTTCCGTGGCAAACGCACGAGCAGAACATCCTGCCGTCGTTTGCGATGTGCGGCGAGTTCGACCAGGATGGGGTGAGGTGCTCTCCTCAGGACCCGATAGAATGCACCGGGAGGAACCCCGTGTGCGTGATGTCCAAGAAGACGAAGAGTTATCGGTGCTGCAGCGACGTTCCGCAGGATTTGAGCAATCCACCTGGGAATCCGGAACAGGTCAAGCCAAGTAAGTTGGTTCCTATGTGTTATTGAAGATAGCTGGACTAGTTGAAACTGGGATACAGCTGTCAACTTTCCAATTTTAGTTTGCCCATACGGCGCCTCGTCCTACAACATCCCCTCCGTTCTTCTCTGCGACCCCTCGGACAAATCGCCTTGTCCAGATGGATATTCCTGCGAAGAAGCCGTTAACTCGCAGATGCTGACCACGTACAACATGCACCTCTGCTGCAAGTCAACCACTTTGGATTCCTTTGAAAATGGTTAGCTTCCCTCGTTATCCGATTTCACGATTCCTCATTTTCAGTGTTCTACGAAACGAAAGTGGGAATCAACAAACTCTCGGCCAACTTCTCGATGCCGGTCTTCTACGTGACCTCGTTGTCGCCTTCTCTCGTCCCCTTAGCACCCGCTTTTGGCGTCGATAGAGTACGTGTTTCCTTCCCGTTCGCTCCCTAATTTTCCGAGTTCAGATCATTTTAAACGAATATGCGCCATCGAAGAATCCACTGCCCGAAGTCCGCACCGGGGACCATTTTAGCATGCTCCCTTATCGCCTCAGAGAGCCAGTTTACCTCAAGAAGGTGGTCCTCCTGCAAGATCAGTTCCCAGGATACTTTCACCACATTTTGGTCATTTTCAGTGAGTTCTCATCTCCTCCTCGCAATCTCATTTCAAATTTTCAGATCCGCACGGAAACCCGGAAGCCATGAACTTCTACTATAACCGTCCCTCGTCGCTCAGCCGCGAGGTGGAACTGACAGTTCCCGCCTGGGACGAGGGCGCCTACTTCCGAACGATTAACCGCGTCTTCACGACCACGAACGACCAGATCAGCACAAAACAAGGCAATAAACTCCTTTCGCTGGCGTCTTTAAAGTATGAATTTGTTATTCTTTCAGTCCGGAAACTCTACATCGTGCTCGTTTTCAAAACAAAAGTTCGTTTGACGCGCCGGAATCCGCTTACCTACCAGGATCTACACGGGAATTACACGTCCTTCACGGAGTTTCTTTCGACCGAAACTGGGAAATTCCTTGGAACTCCGACTGCTGGATCGTATTTCTACGTGAGTTTCATTTGTTTGCGAAGATCTTGAGATGAATTTTGAAGTTTAGATAACGAAGTGAGCAGAAAAGAAGGCTGGAACGAGGATGTCGAAGAAGAACTAATAAGCGATTTTTCAAGATAATAAATTTAATCGATTGGATGCTTTGAAGGACAGAAGAATGGATCAGAGGAACGGATCCAGGCGTCGAAACTTGCTTTTGTGGCCTAGTCAATTGCGAAGAGCCAGAAACCAATATTCATTACGGCGCAAAATTAATGGATTCGGCTAATTCGAACCCATAAATCGCCGTTTTCACGCCAATCACATGTTTCATTCCTATTTCTCCCTGCTTCCTTTCGTTGAGTCATCCCAAATTGCTCCTTTCTCCAACCTACCCACTTCCAAACGTGAAGTTCCCCTTCCAAACTGGTGATTTTCCCACTTTTTCCTCGTCTCCCTATCTCGTTCCAACTAGTTCTCCTCGCGTTAAACTCGCCGTCGACGGCGGCCGAAACGTTTTTCCTAAAAACGCCGTTTCCGCGGCGCAATTCGAGGAGGGAAACATATGGTTTCCGCGGACAAATCGCGTCTTTGAGTCGTAAATAAACACCCTCGACGGCTCTGAAGAGAACTCGGCGACGATCCGATCGGCCGCGGCCGAGGCTCGGAGGGGTCGCGGGGCTAATGAAGGCGCCGCTGATTCGGTATGCATGTGGGCGACCCTTTTTGCGCGTTCCTCGGCGTCCTTGAAGGACTTGAGAGTTGGGGAGTTGCGCGAGGAAATCAACGGCGGTAAACAATTCTGTAGATGGACTGACGAGGTGTCTTCGTGTGGACGACGTTCGACGGCCCGATTGCGTGAGAGATGTTTTATGGCTGAGGGATTCCGAGATAAGTTCTCGGAGCAATGCGCTTGTGAAGATTCGTTGACGGGACTCGGAACTTTAGTTGACTTTATTTGTTGGAATTTGTGAGCAGTTTTCCGTATCACCCGAGTCAAAAACTCCTGTTTCCGCCACTCAAGTGGCAACCCCCTAATCCGGCGAAATCCTATAAACCGATCATGCACTGTTTTGGTAAAAACGATCCCTCCTGCGGCGACTCGATTGGTTTCCGCTCCAATTCGGTGTTCATGCGCTGACCATCGCCATTTCCTTCCTTTCCTTCCCCAGATCTCGCCCTTCTAGGATATGAGGCCGCACCACATCAACGGTAGGTACTTCTGTTATAGTTCACCAAAACTCAAATCGCGTCCACGCTCCTCAAAGTGCAAAAAATTGATTCCATTAACGTTTCGCCGACTGCACGCCGCCTGACTTTTGCTTCGTTGATTCATCGCCGCGAAAACAAGTTTGAACGAAACTTTTGCCCTTGACAGCAATTAGGGGGTGTGTGCTTCTGCTAACCACCTAAGATCAGTCGGGAAGGAAAAACAAATCTAATCGGAACAGGTAGTTTTTCTTTTTAGGGCTGCAGGAAGCGGCCAGGAGCAAAACATGAAGTTCTGTTTCGCGTTTTAGGTTTCAAAAACAGATTGAGCGTGTTATTTGAAATGGTTTATGCGTCCGTTTTTCGGACGCTGTAGTCCTTTTGTTGAAAGCGAAACCCGTTTCGCTTTCAATGGGTTGTGCTTTCAATTGTGCTAAGAGTTTCTGTGATCTTTGGGATCTTAAAGCCGGGCAACTGTAAGAAATAATATTTTGAAGAAAGCAGCTCTAATCTGTTTACTTGTTTATTCGTCCAGGGGCAGTCCGGGTTCAGAAAACGTGTTTTCGGGTCACTTTAAGCCAAGTTTCGCAATCTTCGAACGTCCTCGCTTTCCACTTTTTCCCGAGCCGATTCATGCAACAAAAACGTTTTTCCAGTCCTCGCAGCCACTTTCCTTGTGCCCCTCGTCCCTCCAGTCCCAAACTGCCTTTCTCCGCTTGGGTCGGGTGCCTGTTACAACGACGCTGGATGGTCGATGATGACTCAACTCCCATCATAGATTATTCTTTTTTGATCCGTTCGGCGTCGTCCGTGTAGGCGTTGCCTGAAGCATTCGGCTCCGCATCTTTGCCTTCCTTCTCCCTCCGGGCGGAGCCGATGGCCAAGCGGCAGCAGCCCGGGAACCTCGGGAGGCGGAGGGCGGTTCTGTTACAGCGGTTGTTGTTTTCGTGCTACTCGCAGATCGCTTGTTTTCGCCGGCCGCCGCCGCGGCGTTCTCCTCTTCGAACCGGATTTCGGAACTATTTCCCAGCGCCACTTTTGTATCGCGCCAAACGGGATTAATTTAAAAGTGTTCGCAGTTTCAGAAGACCCCGAAATGGCCCTCAGCCTGAACACCCGATATCTGAGCACGAACCGCGGCCTGATCAAGATCGCGCAGATTATCATCGGCTTCATCATCTGCTCTCTGTTGTGCGCCAACTGGTGAGTCGATTCTTCCTGAACCGGTCTTGAGTTTCCTCGGGTCGATCTTGCGCCCCCTCCACAGCACAGATTCCACTCTTCACTCCAGTTCAAATGCCCCAGTTGCCAGGTGTTGGTGTTTTGCCAGGCAGAGCGCACGAGGATTTGAGTTTGGGGTCCGGCAGCTGTTTAAAGACGAAAAGAGAATGCAGGGAGAGGGAATTCGTGGTTGGTTCGCGCGGGCCTGGAAACGTTGGGTCGAAGGGCAAAGCGAATTAGATCGGACAAAGAGATATTGGAAATAAGATTAGAAAAATGATGGACGGGAATGGGCGAAGATGGGGTTATGGGAAGCGATAAGTGGAGATGCAGGATCTGGCCGAGGAAGCCTTCATGCATTCAACTGCAAATTTTGGACCAAACAGTGGTTCACTCCAATTTTCCCAAAAGACCACAGATCACCGTCGTTTCGCAATTGTTTGGGTCCCCGACTGCGCACTACTTGGTCTTTGATATCCAGCCAGCCCAACTCTCCCAACGGCGCCCTTTGCGCTCACAACACATTTTGTTTACTTCGTCGAAAGTCCATTTTGTAAGAATCTATTTTTATCCCGGCGAGCGATCGACCATTAAGAAAGGATTTGTCCCGTAAACATGGAGCAGAAAGGCGGCAAGTGCAAGAAGGGATCTGAGTCAGGGATTTGGAAATGCTCCGATGACTTTTTCGAGTGCCAAAGTGGTGATATGGTCCTTGATTCATCGCTAACGGAGCTGCCAAACAGATCTTATGAGTCATAAAAACACTCTCGCAATGAGAAATTTCTGTAAATCCGATTTTAAATCATAGTTCGATCGTTCCAGGTACGGCGGCAAGAGCTGCTTCGGTGACGGACGGCTCGGCGTTTGCAGCACCTTCAACTTCCTGATCCTCCTCGGTAACATCATCTTCTTCGCTCTTAATTTCCTCTCTATCACCAACTACCGCGCCGAACGCACCTACTCCGTCATCTGCTGCATCATCTTCCTTATCTGCTCCGGACTCATCATCTGGTACGTGATCGAGTACAACGTCCAGCGCGGATTCCTCATTGCCAGCACTGTAAGCGAAGTCCTCTCTCCTACCGTACCCTCAAACCCCGATTCTAGGTTCTCATCATCATCCAGTTTCTTCTCTTCCTCTGGGACGTCAAGATCCTCCAGGGCGAAGCCTCGAACTAATCCTCTCCACTTCTTCCAATCGATCTTATCGCGTTCACGCCTAACAGAAAAGACATTTATCCTCCATTCAAAAAACATAATGTTCTCGCATAATTCTACAGTATTTGATCGCTTGTAAATAAGATAGTTTCCTTAGAAGCCTTAGGTCTTCTTCTTATCGGTCTCGAACCTGAACACGAATCCACGGCCCGCATTGTCGCACTGGTCGTTGTGGAAGTCGTAGTGGACGACCATTTTGTTTCCGGAGGATTTGAAGACCTTGTAAATGTCGGCCGCGGAGGAGTAGAACGTCAGTCTGGAAGCACAAGATGAAATCGCAAATTTAACATTTTCGAATTACTCTCCCAGCAGTTTGCTGCTGTCCGAAGTATCCCATCCGTCGTAGATCATCGCGTATTGCGGGTAGCACATCGAGAAATCAAGGAATTTGAGGCTGACGATGGTTCCTTCTGGGGTGCTGAGGAAGTAGTCGCAAATATTTCCGGTCGTGATCGCTGGGTATCCGGGAGAAGTGATCTAAAGAGACGTTTAATAGGAACAGAAATACTTTATCACACTTACGTATCCGCTGTTATCGAATTTGTTGTTTGAAGGACAGTTATTATCCTCAGAAGTGGGAGGGAAATCCAGCGGCGATTTCGTGGGTTTCACGGTCGCTGGAAGCTCGCAGAAATAAGAAAGTTTCTGGAAGCATGGGACGTTGCTCCACACACCCTTTGAAGTCGGGCTCGTCTCCATCTGGACGCACTTGCCATGCTTCTCGTTGGGGAACCCTTAAGAGCAATAGGAGAATTCACATAATTCAAGCCTTACCTGTTTTCCAATTCTCGAAATGCAACTTGCTCCCATCGGACCATTCGTATCCGTTTCCCGTTCCCTGCTTCAGTCCAATGTGGATGTCGTTCCAGGCGCCATCGAGCTCTTTTTGGATTTCCTGAACTCTCTTCTTGGAGTGGATTGAGGCCAGGTGTGTTCCGGGATATTGCTTCTGGCAGAATTTTTCGGCGTCCGTGTGAGTGGATAGGATGGGGACATAGCGGAGACAGCGGTCTTCTACGGGGTCGAAGTCGTCCGGGCAAGCGAAGCTCGATTCTGTAAAGGGAGCGCTGCATTAGGTATAGAGTTCATGCACGCAGGATTTCGATGCGACCCGGTAACCGCTTGTCCTATCCCAAAACTGACCTCTATTCATAGGAAGAGAACAGGCGAACGCGGTCTTCAAGTTGTTGCAGCTTCCAAACTTGTAGCTCCATCCGAGCTCCGAATTCAGCATCTCGACGCAGCTGATCCCACTGGGAATTTCTAAACAAGAGATTTTTGATTCATGGAATTTTGGTCTGTTTTAACTCACGGTTTCGGTCGAAAAGCCCGTAATCGTAGGCCGACATGTCATCCCAGTAGCACTCTCTGGTCGACCCGAAACAGGTCAATCCAATGAGGATGCTTCCGTCCGCCGAAGTGAAGCCAGTTTGGGAAACGTACGAGTAGAGGTCGTACAGGTCGTCCGGATCGTGGGCCGACGGCAGGAACGCGTTGTCCTCGGCGCAGATTTTCCTTGCTTCGGGGATTGTGGACGGATAAGCGAACGTCTGAATGAAGATGATAAGATGGCGTCACGCGAAAATCCAGCTCACCCTCAAGCAGTAAACGCCGAACTGCACATACATAATGTTGTCGCATGGATTATCTGCAAATATTCGAATCAAACCCGATTTCCTGGATTCCACTCACCATCTCCTTGAGCGAAATTTGCCAAAAGAAGTGACAGAAGCCACGCGGCGACTTTAACGCGCATCGCAGATGGAGTGAGCGTTTCGTCCGCTTCTTCGGCGTCCTCCGAGAGTTGGCGCCTTATCAGGCGACCCTTGGGTCATCGTCGGCCCTGGGCAGTAATGAGAGGAACTGCAAAAAGGCAATTTTATCAGTCAGAACTACAAAGGGCAGCAAGAGAAGAATTGCATCACAAGACTGCGACTCCGGAAGGAAACAAAAAAAGCGAAAGCAGAAAACAGCAAAATGGAAATTTGAAAAAAGAACGTCTGACATTTCCTAATTGAGCACAATTCTTCAGCACGTTCCGATCACTTCGCCGGGATCTTCGTCAAACTATTATGAGTTCCATCGTTTGGAAACTCCTCGAGCGCCAAGTTCCCAACATCACAAACTGAAAATCAGTACAAAAAAAGATTTAAAAATATTTGTTTTTGGTGCATTTAGAAAAAGAACAACTACGAATCCTAATCCGTGACACAGATTCGCCCACCTACCCTGAATGGTGTGTGCGGAGGAAATTCTACCGAAAACAGCAAATTCTAAGCAAAAGTACGGGAGTCCTGGATATCATGTTGCAAACATGTTTTCCAGTTCGGATGAATTTCTGCACACGAAGGTGCGCGACCCACTTTGAAGCGATTTGTGATCGATTCCAAGCCGAACCAAGCGCCATATAAACCGAGGATCCAGGCACATTCCTCA
>KN167285.1:6573-23729 GCA_000757745.1 Steinernema scapterisci
TGGACCTCCCGGACCCCCGGGACCCGCTGGACACGACGGAACTCCTGGCGCTCCCGGCCCCAAGGGCGAGGACAACGTCGCCACCTTTGCCCCGATCACTTGTCCTCCCACGGTATACGGTAGTTCCCGAAATCTCGCTAATTCTGTCATTTTAGCCCACTGGATGCATCAAATGCCCCGCAGGCGCTCCTGGACCTAAAGGACCTGACGGACCCGCTGGACCCAAGGGCCCTGATGGACATCCTGGCCAGAACGGACATCCCGGTAAGGACGGCCACCCTGGAAACGCGGGACCCGCTGGCAGTGCTGGACCCAAGGGACCCGACGGACAGCCCGGCCACCCCGGACCCGCTGGAAAGGACGGACAGCGCGGACACGGAAAGCCCGGACCCCGCGGACAGCCTGGACACCCCGGACCCAAGGGAGCTCCCGGACTCCGCGGAGACAACGGCACTCGTGGCGCTCCTGGACCTCAAGGAGCTCCTGGCCCCGCTGGACACCCC
The DNA here is from genome assembly GCA_000757745.1 of Steinernema scapterisci. Taxonomy (NCBI): domain Eukaryota; kingdom Metazoa; phylum Nematoda; class Chromadorea; order Rhabditida; family Steinernematidae; genus Steinernema; species Steinernema scapterisci. Next base: position 7,077 of record KN167285.1, read on the forward strand.
GGAACTGCTGGCCACGACGGACAGCCTGGAACCATCGGAGGTCGCGGAATCCCCGGCCATGATGCCGCCTATTGTCCTTGTCCTCCTCGCTCCGCTGTTTTTGTCAACCGTCAGTAAACAGGCTTGGCGTTCCTAACACTTCATTAATTGAGCATTTGGAAAATTTCATGTTTGCAACAAATAAATTTTGAAACGCGCACTTTATTGCATTGAATTAATAAAAACCACAAAATTTAATCAAACGTATGACGATCCTCCGAACTGCTTTCCGCCAATCGCAACACTGGGCTTCGCGGGTCCTGGTACGTGGCCTCCGTTGTTTCCTCCTCCGTTTGCTCCTCCGCCGCCACCGTAGTCACCTCCGCCGCCACCACCTCCGGCTCCTGGGACTCCGGCAACAGTCTTGGCGCTGACTTGGGTTCCGCGGCGTCCACCTCCTCCGCCGCCTTCGTTGCCGCCACCACCACCGCCACCGCCACCTCCGTTATCTCCGTTGCCTCCGTCGGCGCTCTTGTTTCCTCCGAATCCGAAGAGTCGCATAAGGGGATTTCCGCCGCCCTTCGCATTTGACGCCTTCTTTCCGCCACCGCCTCCTCCCTTCTTGTAGGCGAAGTTGCTCGCGTTGGGGTCGTATCCGCCAGCCATGGCTACGGACTCGTTCTGCTTCGTGGTGGCTGCGGTATTCTTTTGATTGGCCGCGGTATTCTTCTGATTGGCCGCGGTGTTCTTGGGGTTGGCAGCAGTATTCTTGGCGTTGGCTGCAGTTGGCTTCCTCGAAAATAAGCCCGTAAACTTATTCGGCTTCGCACCGGCGCTCTTTCGGTTCGCGGCAGTGTTTCGGCCTCCAGCGGGATTTTGGGGATCTCCATTGGGACCATCGGCTCCATTTCTTCCGTCAGCACCATCTCTGCCTTCGTTGTTAGGGTTTCCTCCAGGTCCTCCGTCGCCACTTTCGTTGCCAGGACTTGCACCCGGTCCGCCGTTGTTTCCGTCTTCACCAGGATTGCCTTGGTCACCTGCATCTCCGCCAGGTCCGTTCCGCTTTGTCATGGCCTTCGTCTGAGCTTTCGTCTTGTCCTTGCTCTTGTCCATCATGAACTTGCTTCCTTCTTTTCCGCCCATCGCGAAACCACTCTGTTTGGGAGGAGGGTTGTTAGGGTTGTTCGGGTCGTTGGCAACCATCGGATAATTCGGATCCTGGTTTTCGCCTTCGGTGAATACGCCCTCTGTGGGCTTAGACTTCCTCTTGCTGCGACTCATCTTGGTCCTTTGGCTTCCGCTCATCGAAGTAGTTCCGTTATTTGTCTCGTCAGAATGAGAATGCTCGCCTGAAACAATGCATTTAGGGAAGTTCATAAGATCTACGGTACTCACTTGCTGTGGCCAGCTCGCAGTCGGAGTTGCAGACGCAATCGCAAGTTTCGCCGGTCTCTTCATGAGGGCAATGGTGGTGGTGATGGCGACGACGCTTCTTCCTCATTTTACCGGTGGTCTCATCGTAGTAATAGCCGCGTTCCACTGAAACAAAGCGTTAATCGAAGCAACGATTTCCGAAACATACTGGCAGCAAGTCGACGTTTGATTCGAGGAATACGCCAACAGCACATGTATAGGACGACCAGGAGAGTCAGAGTGGTCATAACTCCGGCGAGAACCACGACGAAAATAGCGGGGACCAGTGTATGGTGCCAAGCTCTAAATTACAGAATTTAACGTCATAAGTATAGTTCTGTGACTTACAGTTCCGTGGGACACTGCTTACCATAGCCATCCGATTTTCCTAAGTGAGTAGCATTGTAATCACTCGAAGTGTTCTGGAATACCGTAGTCGTATAATCGCTGACTCCAAGCGTACTCATTGGAGTGGTACTCATACTATAATCGCTGACGGTGACTCCTTGTGTACTCATTGGAGTACTCATTGTTGCGCTTCACGCACAAACAAAATCCAAGAGCTAACGATCGCCGCACAGACTTGGGTCCAGGCAAAGCAGCCTTCCGGAGTCGACAACCACTGGGCCAGATGAAGAGCTGGCCGAATGGCCCGCAGCTCCTTTTAAGCCCTTTTCAAGACCTTGTTAGACGTGTCTAGACGCGACTGAACAGATTCAGACGGATTTCCACAGTTATCAGCGCATGATGAGACGGCGAGGCCAATTTCGAGACGCGCAGAATGAGACATCAGCGACAAAACATCATTTGAGGGTCGCGGGCGAATGGGGAGCGGTCGGGATTTGAGTGGCGTTACGCATAGTCAGGATTTCAAGGTTCGCTAAGAAACCAAGGTGTTGGCCTCAAACAGCAATATGGCGCTTTCATCTGAAGCTTGTCTCCGCAAAATCTTCAAAAAGAACCAATTTCTTCAACACTTTGTCAATCCGACAACGCAAAATCCGTGCAAACTCTTCGCTAAATCTCAGGAAGATCTTACTTTCGAATCTTGCTGTTTCATGGCCCAACCTCAATCATATCAATCTTTCGAAGCACCTTTAATGAAATCGAAGTCGAACTCTCCGAGGAGCAACCGCCTCCAACGTGAAAACCTTCCAGAAATGACCCGAACGTTAGCGATAGACGGTGAAGTTCCCACGTTCGGTCATTTGAAATTCATTTTTGACTCTTCGTTCTTCAGTGCGCGGTTGTGGCGTTTTTGTGTGTTTGATGCACGTGGAGGCTTGCTGGCAGCTTCGATTGCGTGAATCCTTGCTGCTGTTGGGACCTGGGATCGTTTCGTGCCTCGAGATTGAAGTTATTTTCATGTTTTGGAATTATTGAAATCGATTGAACTCGCGCTGCTTGGAAACGATGATTTCATAACGCTGTCTTCTCCCTGCGAGGCTCGTTTGTTGGGAAATGTTGATTGGTGGTTACGTGTTCAGATTACGTGTTGCAACGCGTATGGATCTTAGCTCCGATCAATTCCATTTGCATATCTCCTTCCCATTTCAGGCGATCGCAACAGTTCGCTTATACGCCTTTACAACGTGATATCATTAAACCGTTTGTATTCGCAATTCAAATTGGAAATTGCGTCATTTTCAAACGTTTCGCTGGGTTTCTATTTGAAGCCATGCTTGAGAATCGTCGCGTCGCTCATCTCGCGCGTGCTTCGCTTCCAGATAATAATTTAAAAAGTTCATTCCTTTCATCTGACCACATTCCAGGTATCGAACATCATGGCTGACAACGACGACTTCGCGCTCCCTGAAACCTCCCTGCGCAACATCATTGAGCAGAAATCGCTCAAATGGATTTTCGTCGGAGGCAAGGGAGGCGTCGGCAAGACGACCTGCAGTTGTTCCCTCGCCGTCCAGCTCTCCAAGGCGCGCAAGAGCGTTCTGATCATCTCGACGGATCCCGCGCACAACATCTCCGATGCCTTCAACCAGAAGTTCTCCACGAAGCCAACGCTCGTCAAAGGATTCGACAACCTCTACGCGATGGAAATCGACGGATCGACCAAACAAGGAATGAGCATGTTTGGAGATGACAACGAAAGCGGTAAGTTCTTAATCGGATTTCAATTCCTTAATTTCTGCGATCTTCAGATATGATGAAGATGGGCAAGAACATGGTGGAAGAAATCGCCGGCGGCCTTCCCGGAATCGACGAAGCAATGAGCTTCTCCCACATGATGAAGCTGATCGACTCGATGGACTTCGAAGCAGTTGTGTTCGACACTGCTCCCACGGGCCACACCTTGCGTCTTCTGCAGTTCCCCACGGTGCTGGAGAAGACTTTGGGCAAGGTCATGGGTTTGCAAAACCAGTTTATGCCCATGTTTTCTCAGGTAAGCATTAAAAATCTTATTCCACGTCAATGAGTTTTGGATTTCAGTTAAGCAGCTTCCTTGGTGCTGGCAACGTTTCCGCGGACGACACCTCGAACAAGATGCGCGAAGTGCTGGACAACGTCAGGAAGATCAACGCGCAGTTCAAGGATCCGTCGATGACGACATTCGTGTGCGTTTGCATCGCTGAATTCTTGTCGCTCTACGAAACCGAACGCCTCATCCAGGAACTCACCAAGAGCGGTAAACAAAATTCTTCATAATTATTATTTTTATCCTTGAATTTTGCAGATATCGACACACACAACATCATCGTCAACCAGCTGCTATTTCCGGACAAGGACGAAAACGGCTGCGTCAAGTGCAACAAATGCAAATCTCGTCACGCCATACAGAAGAAGTACATCGACCAGATCCTCGAGCTGTATGAAGACTTCAACATCACGATGCTGCCGCTGTTAGACAACGAAGTCCGAGGACCAGAAAATATTTCCAAGTTTAGCGAACGGTTGATCGAACCAACCACTCCCATCTGAGCTTTGTTTTCGTGAATCTTTCCCCGGTTTTCCGTATGTTTGTGTCTTAAATTTATGAATATTAATAATTGTTAATACAGAGTCTTTAGCGGTATAGATTCATTGGAGAACAGTTTAAAAACTAGCAAGAAGCACTATTATTAGGGTCGTTGCATGGTTTTCGCACAGGCGCCGCGGACCGACCGCACGCTTCGAAAGCAGAGCCTAAAATGCCAATTACGTCGGGCTATTTCCAGACTAGACATGCACTAACGACGTGGAATCTAGCCGGAATTTAGTCTAGACTTTGCAGCTAGGTCTCCTCTCGTCTTCGTAGGCCTCATTTCAGTTCTCCACCTTGCGAAGACCGGTCGACTCTCTCCGCTGCGATCGTCGGCGACCAGTGGACGTCGGTTTCTTCTTCTGCCTGGGCATCTTTTCTCCCGCTCTGATGTCGTCTGATCGGCGTAGGCGGCACTCGGCTCCGATGCCGAGCTCGCGGAGCCGCAGCAGCAAACCCCCGCAATCTTCTTCCCACAAGCACATTCCAGTCCGACGCCAGATTCAGTCACGAAATAAGGCGCTTGCGCTTGATTCGCAAAGGGAGACCAGGTTTGAGTTTCGAATTTACGTGCCAATTTATTAACCGTTGAATTTAGAACTCCGCAAAGGAACAAGAAATCCAGGGAGAGCTTCGTCGTCCAAAAAGTGGAATCGGCGCCCGTAATCACCCAGAGGGTTGCGGAACCCACGATTACGACTGTGGCGCCTCCAGTCGTCCAAAAAGTGGAATCGGCGCCTGTAATCACTCAGAGGGTTGCGGAACCCACGATTACGGCTGTGTCACCTTCATCTTCACCGCCTCCGCCTCCGAGGATTCCTAAGGTTGCCAATAATGAAGATGCGACCGAATTCGAGAAGGTTTTGACCATCGCGAACCCGGCGATCACGAAGATTAGGACGCACAAATCTTATGTCGATCCCAAGAAGCCGTTCATACCGAGGCCCAAGAAGAATGAAGACAGACGAAGCGGATTCGTAAAGAAGGTTTGTCATGACAACTTCATTGAACAGGGTGTGAAACTGTCATCTTCAGGAAGTCGTCGATCCCAAGATGAGCTCCAGCAAAACTCGAAGTCCGAGCACGAGCAACAGCAGCAGTGCAAGCAGCAGCATAAGAAGCCAACGCGTGAAAACTGCTGCTCGTCTTCCAAAACCTGGACTTCCGAAGCCGAAGCTCCCCAGTGGAAACGTGACTGCGTCCAAGCGTGCTATCAAAGTCAAAAGTAATTTTCAGTCCGTTTCCACTCGATTTTTATCTTATTCTTAAGGTTCGACTATGCCAAAGCCGCTCTTGACGAAGGTTTCTGGAAAGGCGGGCCTGAGGCAAGAAAAGAAACGCAGGGGATCAAAGCCTGACGAAGTGTTTTCTGAAGGTTAGTTGAGTTTCAGGTTTTCATAAGCTCAATGGCATTTTCAGAGTTTGATTTGAGCTCTCCCGGTGCAGCGTATCAAGGTAGTCGATCGGAAGCTAGCGGAGAAGTCCGAAGCGAAGAGTCAGGTGGAAACAAGAAGGATGTAAGACTGGAAAATAAGTGCTGTGCTCATCGGTCATTTAGAGCTCTGAAGCAGTGGAGTTCCCTGCTCCTCTATGCGTAGATGAGATCAGCGCGAAGGACAAAGAAGAACTCAGCGAGTATGCCGATGAAGGTCTCAGCGAAGGACTTCCTTCCGACGACATCTGCACAAGTCGTGAGGAGCTTTTCACCGGAACGGACGGGAAACTGAGCAGCGAAGACATTGGTGCCCCGTCTCCGTTCTCGTCCACAAGCAGCAGTAACAGCAGCCTCACTGCTAGAACCGCGGCCTTTCCGATCGTCAGCGATTGTTTCACCAACATGGAACCGCCGGCCGCCGCTCTTCGCCTGGTCGACTACTGTGTGGAGATAAACGTCTTCCCGGAGCTGCTCGATTCTGTCGAGATGCGCCTGTTCAACGAATTCTTCGCCGGAAGCCAGCCTATGGACGAGCAGATCCTCGCCATCTTCGACAAGGCCTTCGACAAGATTCTCGCCTCTGGTGGGCTGACGAGGAACGTGGAGATACAGAGGGCTCTCTACATCTTGAACAAGGACAAAGTGGACAGCAAGAGTCACATGATGGACGCGCTGATTGCCCGAAAATCTCATGGAAAGCTTCCTACTCCTCCGACACCAAGTTCTCAAAGTGAGTTTGCCTTTCGCTTACGCTTAAGATTTTCGGACAATTGGTAATCTTAACTCATTTTCAGACTATCGTGCGAACTTTCAAGAAGATAAGGACGACTCCGACGATTCAACGCAGAAGTAATCTCGAAATCGCGTGTAATAAATTAGTCCCATGACGCGGGCAGCTTAAAATAGAATCTTTTACTTAATTACTGATTTCTCTGAGCAGTTTTGAATATACTCGTAACTTCCTATAATTACCCGTTCTGTTTATGTCCGTTTCTAGCACTCGTCGCCCTGGTCTTCATCCCCCAAAGCACTGTCGCTCAAATCAAGCTCATCGAACGAAACATCGTCCACGTCCAGGTACTCCAAGCTTTGGTCGCTCCACAGCTTCATCTCCGGGTCGTACACCATGTAATCGGACCATTTTTCCTCATTCTGGTCGTTGGTGAGTTGAATAAAAGGCTAGATTTTGGAGTTTAGGAAGTAAGGGACTGATGCTGTTTACCACGCAGTTCTTCTCCACGAGTTCGAGCTTCCCAGCGCTCATTTCTACGAGAAGTAGCGCGGACCTGACCGCTTCGCCGTAGGTATACGTGTGGAAGAGCTCTTCGTTCCCCTTGTTTCGGTTGATGAGGCGCTGGATGTCGGTGATCTGGAAAATCAGGCATGAACAGGCCTAAGAAGAGCTGAACACACCATCACAGAAACCTGGGACTCTTCTAGAAACTTGACAATATCGTCGATAAACGGAATCACGTCCTTATCAGCGGGATCGAGATCCGTTTGGGTCGACACTGATCTGGAACTCCCTGAAGAAAACGATTCTGCAAATCTTCAAGACTTAACGCATAACAACTTCACCTTCTTACCTGCCCTGGAGACTTCATCTCCCGTAAGATCGCATCTGATAATCTTGCCCACAATCGAGCAGTTCTTAGGGAATTCCCAGGTGTTTCTCAGCACGTCCAAGCCATCGTTTCCGTTTGCGTTGAACACTCTTTGCATCTGAAGGGCTCTCATTCATGAATTACAGCCAAGAAACCCAGATCTACCATCTTCACATCCAACTTCACGTTAAGCCTCTCCCACATCTTTTCCTCGATTTGCTCCATCGTCGCCTTCTTCAGCTCCCTGACAATCTTGAAAAACTCGAAATAGAGAAGATCTCTGGATTGCTTCGGTTTCTCGTCGCCAGGATAGAATATGAGCCGGTCTTCCGCTGTTAAATCCCAAACAGTTCTAATCTCGGGAAACACCTTCGGTAAAGCTTCTAAACGCATTTTCGCCGGAATCCCAAGCTTAGCGACAAATTCTTCTCTTGTGATCGGCCGAGGGAAGAATGCGCCCGACTGCTCCCAAAGATTATTCTCGTAGATAGGAGCGCAGAGCGAGAGAATGTCTTTAATTTTGGTGGTAATCTGGAATCTGGTCTTAAAAGCTGGAAATCATTAAGCGCTTACCTCTTCCGGAGTCAGAGAATCACCTAGAGCCATCAGCCGTTTCTTGTAGCCAATTCTGGAAAAGTCCGGATCCGCTTTGTAGAAATTAGATATCTGGCAATGAGATGGGCGCATGGATTGAGGTTTCGAGATCTAGAAATCATCATGATTAAAAAGCCGAGAGCAGATGTTCAAACCTTAGGATTTCTCAGCTCTGGCCCAGCATAACAAAGCTCGTACTCATCGCCTCCATCGGCCATTTCCACACGGACTTTTCCTTTGAACAGATTCTGCACAGCGTCTTCGATCGATCGATAAGATCCCGTCAATTGATCGATCCGGCCCTGGCACAATCGCCGGCAAAATTTGTCCAGATCCGAGAGATTTACTCGGCGCTTCATTCGGATCATGTAGAGGACGATTTCCTTCATAACTTCGTCTTGTTCCGCCGGAAGTTGCCAGATGATATGCTCGGCTTTGTGGGCATCGATGTTGACGGTCGCCAGGCCTTGGAGGCCGATTTGATAGGCTTCGACGAAGTCGTCCACGTCGCAGTGGAAGATTTCGTTGAGCTGGAATCTTCAATAAACCGTTTTTAGGAAGACTCCTGTGACCTACTTCTTCGATTCTGATCGAATCATAGAATTCCCGATGTGCTTCCAAATCTTTGACGAAATTGAAGAGTTTCACGCTCCTTGACTCCCGGCTGTACTTGTAAGCTAGGTGAACGATGTGCTCGAGCAGGTCACTGGGGAAGAAATCGATCTGAACAAGCCTAGTTTAACGCAAATTTCGCCAGTTTCAGCTCACCTTATCCGGAACCTTCCTCTGGTCTCTGTAAACCAGGACGTAATCCATGCCACGAACATCCAATTCCACTCTCACGCGGCCTTGGAAAAGCGCTTCCACGGTTTCAAACACCGATGAATATAGTCGAAAGAACTTCTGGATTGAGCGCTGGTAGAGCTTCAGGCAGAACTTGTCCATCTCGGCCACGGAAACCCTTCGCTTCACTCTGATAATATAGAGCAGGATTTCCTTGGTGATTCCGCCCGTCGCCAGGATCCATTTGGCGGATGCGTTCCCGTTGAGCTTGATTTTGACGTCGGCGACGCCTTGTAAACCGACCTGATAGGCCTGGGCGATTGTGGTCGCGTGGGTGCTGAAGATCTCGTTGAGCTGAAATGGGGAAATCTGGATTAAATCGCAAGAACTGGCCTACGTTGTGAACATTAATTCTAGCGTCATGGCGCTTCTCGAGATGCGCATGGAGATGCCCAATCTGGGCTGAATTCGATCCCTTCAGGCACATTTCGTACAGGATGATGAGGATCTCTTCCAAGGTCAAATTCACATTGCATTCTTCTGAATCCTGAAAGCTATTTTAGGGCATTCCCGCCAACATCTGCTCACCTCTTCTTCCTGAACTGCGTTCGGATCAAAAACAAGAAGAAAATCCATCTTCGTCCTATCCGGTTCGAGCTTCACCTTCCTGTCGAACAGATCCATCATCTCCTCCAGGTACGGCCGCCCGGAATCAGCATCCAGCAGCGACTCCACGCTCGATCCGCTGAATTTCTTGACGAACTTGTCCAAATCGTTGAGATAAATCGTTCCGCTGATGCTGACGATAAATATCAACAGTTCGGAGGAGAGATGGTTGGGTTCGGAGATCCACTGGACGGCGATGTCGTCAGCTTTGAATTTGAGCTTCACGTGTGGGAGCTTCGACAACCCGAAGAGATACGCATCTTGGGCCGACGTTGCGTGGCAACGGAAGAGTTCGTTCAGCTGAAAAAAAAACACTAAAATGGATTTTGAAAATGGGGAATTTACCTGTTGGAGCGGTACAAAAGAGCCCGCGGCGGCTTCGATCTTGGAGTGGATTCGCGTGAGGGACGCCGTGTATTCAGGATCCTCCAAACAGGCATCGCGGGCTGCCAGAATGACGTCTTGGATGCGCAGCCTATCCATAGAACATGGGGAAAAATGCGATCAGGTGATTCTGAAAAAAAAGCAGAGAAATTGACGCGTGGAAAGACGCGCTGGGAGCACGGTGGCAAATCGCCGGTGGCCGGTCGCCGGAGGCGAAGAGCAGAAGGAGTTGGAGAGATAAGACTGTTTATAGCGACAATCAAGGAGTTTTTGCATTTTAAGAACGGGCGATCCTGGCGGCAAGAGTCATTTGGGATGCCAGATTCAGTCCACAGGGTGTCAAAACTAATGCCAAACCAAAAGTGGCCAATTGCGGCCTCTCTGAAGCGAACCAATGCCCAACCGCAACCTGCGCATTGCTTCTTATCCATATAAGGCGCCAACTTGCCCCCAAAGTCATAAACCTGGAGATCAAAACCAAGCCATGGAAGCCCTTCCCGAACTCTTCGAAACCGTCGATATCCACCCAAACATCGTAAACCAAATCAAAGACGAGGACGATTATATCAGTGCTTGCGGATTCCTGGAAATGATGCAGAGCATCCCTCAAGATTTCCTCAGCCGATTCAATCACGGAATCCTAAGGAACCTTGAAACCGCCGTCACGAATGGCGACTTGGACGAAACTCTGGACATTTGCTCGTATGGAATCACCAGCATCTGCAAGTTCCTGATTCAGTTCTTCGAGCCACATCACCTCTGGTGGAAACTAACCCCAGCACAACTCAATCAACTCGGGTTGTTCCTGGAGACTGTAAGCCGAAATTACCGCGAAGTCGAGTACTTTCGATCCCAGATGGACAGGGACTTGAAGGACGTCAAGGATGGCAAAGCTCTGATAGAGCAATACCGCGAGAGCAATGGAGTCTTGGAAGTGAAGCTGATAGAGCAAAACGACGAGATCCAGGAATTGGTGCGCGAGAATGAGCGCCTGCTGAAGGAATATGGCGAACTCTCTTGCGAGGCCGAGGACAAGATCGTGAGCCTAACGGAACAGATCGAGAATCTCGAGAAAAAGCGTGAGGAAAGAGATGAAGAATTTGAGAAACGGATGGACACGATGGAGTTCCACAAAGCATGCAACGAAAGACTGGAAAACAAGGTGAAGAAGCTGAAGATGAAGATCTGGAAACTGGAGAAGCCGAAAAAGACAGATGATGGAGAAGTGAGCAGGAAGAGGAGAAGAGTCCAGGAGGAAGTGATTGAAATCGATTGAAATCTGTTGAAAATAAAAGTTGAAATTGACTTTCTGAATTAAGCACACAGAAACATAGGATACCAGATTCTGAGAACTCCTGTTCCCAATTTTTTGTAGCTTGCCCTCAATCAGCTAGATTGCCTTTGCCCTTATCATCATTCAATCACCCGTCGACTGTCGCTCTGTTGCGTGAGTCACTTTACTAATATTCGCTGTTTGAGGCATTTGCTTTCGGGTATACCTGGCCGCTTGTTCACCCATTTTTCTGCATCTAAACTGACTATTCCAGCTCTTAGTTCTCATAGAAAGACATCCAAGTCAGAACTAACCGCTTTTTACTAAACCGCGGTGATTTCTTATCAGGATGTTTCTAATTCTGTCTTTCCATTCTAAAATGATTCACTTTTCCATCATTCGCTCTAATCGATACTCTAAAATTCTCACTTTACAGAATTTCTGCTCCCTTATGGACAAAGTCAAAGCGAAACAACGCATAAACAACATCTTGGCATTCTACGGCGAAAAGGGATGTAGCGTCAACAGCTTGCTTGTCGATTATGAGTATGTTCATAATCCATATTTTCGAACATACCAGTTTCAGAAGCACCTGGAAGGAGAAACTATCACCTGAAGCAATCGGCCACAAGAATTTGACCGACTTTTTGACGTCGGAGATGTCACAAACAGTGTTTGTTTCTATGGTCTCTGGAATGGCGCACGCTTGGAATGTGAGCGCTGTTGTGGGTGCTAATCGGTCAAGCCTTGTGAGGGAACTTTGGGAACTTGAATTGGACCGTAGGATTCTGAAGAGATTGGACGAACCACTGGAGAAGGGATATCAAAGGATGGCTGCGACATCTCCGGAACCACCGGTTGTGGAAGAGTCAGTAGGCAGTCAGAAGCAGGTGGGATTTGACGCTTAAGAGAAGCCTTTAGAGCGTGCTTTCAGAGTTCCGAGGTTCCGTCCAGCAGTCCAGCATCCAGCGATGACACAAGATTGCCGAGTAGCAGTCGTCAAAACACGAATACCATTAGGGAATTCATTCATAACCAGATTGCTAATCACGAAAAAATTCTCTATTCAAAGTTGTCTTCGAACTGCGTCGAAACTCTCGGCTATCCGTTATCCAAGAATGCTATCAACGCAGCGTATGGCATTCTGGAGAAGTCCATGGGCAAGTGCTTACAAGTAGCTTTGGGAGACCTGGCGACGGTTACGGTAGGGGGAAATGACGGCGACTACTTGATTGTCCGAAAACCACCCCAACAAAGCGCTGCATCTTCAAAATCAGCGACGACTTCAGAGACGGCCCAGGTCCCGTGGACGCTTTACATGGTACAGATTCTAATTTCAACATCATTTAAAAGTGTTTTAGAAGCTTTTGAAAGCCGAGGTTGAATCAAAAGGTCGTATAACATATCAAGAACTGTCCCGTTTTTGTTTTGACTTGAGTGGGTTTCACCTAACGAAGCAGAATCTTTCTGATCTGTTACGAGGCAAGAGAGGCAAGGCGAAGTCCATGGAAGAATGCCTCAACGAAGCTTTTGGCACATTTGCCACGATCACCCTTAATGAGGATAACGGCATATTTATCATAGAATCTACTGGGTACACGAAACCGGTCAGTCTTCCGCAAGAATCCCAAACGGATGATCTCGACTTTTGGAACCATCTGGACGCCGTTGACAAAGTCGTGGAGTTCTTGGAGGAGAGCGGCGGAATATCAATTCTGGTGAGCGAAGACATTTTCAGATCTCGCTGATGGTTAGCTTCAGGTGACGGAGATTTTCAAGATCGCGTTTGGATCGTCCGTGACAAATTCTAACGTCTTAACTACCGAAGAATACGACGTCGCTTATTCTTTGTCTGAATTTTTGGCGGAGAGAAGCGGCGGCCGTCTAAGAATCCGAGAAATCAACGGTTTGGTAAGGCCATAGTAGATATATTAGATCTCCCCTTGAATTTCAGGATTTCGTGGCTCTGGCAACGACGGTTACGGCTTCTCCTGAATCGGAAACTTTGCCCTTTTTAGGGAGCGATATGATCTTGTATTAAATATCACAAACGAGGTGGTCTTGGGCATTAAATGCGTCGATTAAAGGGTCTTTGTGCGTTGCTAAAGCCGCAAAGGAAAGGGAGATCAGCGTGGGGTACTGTAGCCACCAAGTCTCCTTTTCACCACCGCTCCTTCTGAACAGTCCCCTCAAAATGAAAGCTGGAGCACTTGTTAAGACAGTCTGGTAGACGAGAACGTCCTCTTCGCCAGTATGCTCCGGTTCCTGTCTTTTAAAGCCCGCAAAGCCGTCTAGAATTCATTCTTGCTGTCATCCTCTCCACCGAAAGGTCGGTCGGTCGATCAACGATCGCCTTCCGGCTGAAATCGTCAAAATGGCGACTGTCTACAAAACCGCAAGGGAAAGCGCAAAACCTGTAAGTTTCCTGGCTTTTCTTCAGAAGTCTCTTTTGTCACGAACCCTTGCTTCCTCCGCTTACTTGAATTTCACCGCTTGTTTCCGTATTTATGCCACGATTTGCCTGATCTCCACATCTGGAAGGCGGCTGAATTTGGAAAACTCCCCAGTTTCCTTTTGTCCCGTGTTTCCCCTCTCCGCGCTCCTTTCGGCCAAGACTTATCCACCGATTTCAGCCCAAAAATGTTCGCACTGACCGCGAAAAGCACCGCGACCATCCACGCGACGAAATCAAGAAAATCGCCCACCGCCTTCGCAAGTACGCCACGGATCCGAAGGCGGCGGTGCTGTCCGCGGATGAGATTGTCATAGTGCTCCTGCGCGTCCGCGAGCAACTGTGCCTGGACCCGACGATGGTTCAGCCGGAGATTCCGATCAACATCGTCGGCGACATCCACGGCCAGTTTTCAGACCTCTGCGCCATCTTCCAACTGGTAGGAGAACCGCCAAAGCAGTAAGTTTGGGAATTTCCGACTGATATGTAAACGTTCCTTTAGGCGATACCTGTTTCTCGGGGACTACGTCGACCGAGGCCCGTTTTCAGCCGAGACGGTGATCCTCCTCTTCTGCTACAAGCTCCTGTATCCCAATGACTTCTTCCTTCTTCGAGGAAACCATGAAACACGCGTCATCAACAAGTGAGACTTCAGCGCAGAGCTTCAATTAATGATCGTTTTGATTTACAGGGTCTACGGCTTCTGGAACGAGATTGTGGGACGCTACAGCCCTGAGGTCTGGGAACTATTCCAGTTGACGTTCAACTGCCTCCCATTGTGCGCCCGAGTCAGCAAACGCGTCTTCTGCATGCACGGTGGCATCTCGAAGGAGATGACCAGCTGGAAGAAGTTTCTGGTGGGCCGAAGACCGTTGGACATCCCTGAATTCGGCATCTACTGCGACCTCCTCTGGGCGGACCCCGACCACAGCATCATCGGCTTTCGCGAAAGTCCCAGAGGAGTCTCCTGCCTCTTTGGTGAAGATGCTGTGAAGCGCTTCTGCTCGAACATGGGCGTCGACCTGATTGTCAGGGCACACCAGGTATGGACTGTTCGCTTTCATGAGTGTGGTTAAAACATTGATTTCAGGTAGTCCAAGACGGATATGAGTTCTTCGCGAACCGGAAACTCGTCACGGTCTTCTCGGCGCCGTTCTACTGCGGCCAATTTGACAACGCGGCAGCCATTCTGATCATCGACAAGGATTTCAAATGCTGCTTCAAGGTCCGCAAGCCTGCTGATCACAAGTGGCGCAGACAGACCAACCGACGTAAGACGAATCTCTCACAGTTTGCCTGTTCTAAGTTCGGTTTCAGGTCCCGTCGTTAGACGCGCTGGCCCCAACGTGGAACAATTCGAGCATGACTCCGGAAACACCGACGAAGAGTGCAGCAGCAACCTGGAGCTTAGCCTAGGCCCCGGCGAGGAAAGCAACTTCGAGGACAGCGACTCCGACTTCCCGACATCGAAGACATCGAAGAAGGATGGGGCCGAATCGTTGAAGGCCTCCCGAGACGAGTCTTTGAAGAACGTGGCCAACACTGACCATGATGAAAGCGTAAGTTCCTTCAATGCTGATTCGGAATAGTAAAACGAAACTTTAGTTCACCGAACTCGAGATCCCCACCACAGCGCCAAGACGCAGAGAGTGCAAGATGCTGATGTCGCCAAGACTCACGGAGAGCTGTGCGCCCGCTCCAGCTTCTGAACGTGACACATTCAGAGTCACCGCGGAACTCGACAATGACGCCGCGTTCTTCCAACCGGCGCGAGTGGAACCGAAGAGCCGCCGAGAAGGGGAGTCCAATAAGCTCACGAAGACAAGTAAAGATGGCGAGAAGAAGAAGAAAAACAAGAAGAATTGAAAAGGGATTTTGTTTGCAATAAATATGGTATTCGTTTGGAGAGAGTTTACAAGGATACAGTACATAGGGCATAAAGATATGAAAGGATTCCAGGTCACATGAAATGGTAGTTGGGCATGTAGAGTCCTTCCAAGAAGTCCCGGACGATTCGGTCGAAGAGAAAGAGGTAGACGAGCGTGAACTTGGTGCGGAACTGGAAGCTGTAGCGCGGATCTTCGGTGTGGTTCTTGCAGATTTCGAAGAAGGCGTCCAGGATTTCGCACAAGCGGATCTAAAACAGCTGCATTAAAGGCATTCCAAACTCGTATCCTCACGTTAGAACCGACTCCCACGTCCTCCATGTTGAAGACGTCGAATCCGATCTTCGAGCCAGCGTTCCGGAACGTCTCCACTAGATCGACACGGCCTTCTGGATCCAGGCGGACGGAAGCTGGAGGGACACAGATGAACATGCCGTAGTCCTCCTGGAATCTCCGCGCGGCCAGGAAACGGCTCAGCTCTAGAGAGAGCGTCCACACAGGGATCTGTTCGATCGAATATCCGAGGTCCTGGAATCGAAGAGCGGCAGTGTGGAGCAAGGACATCGGCTGGAAGAAGGCGCCTTCTAAATCGCGTTTCGACGGCGGATCCATGGAACTACTGAAAGTTGAAAAGACTCCAACCGGCGCTGTTTACCTGTGCAATTGACGCTAAATGAAAGAAGAGATCTCGTCCAGCCTGCGGACTCAATGTCCTGGCTCAAGGGCTTAATTATGGCCTACTGGGCGGATATAGTATAATCACGAGGTTACCAGGCGTTACGCCTTGTTGTTGCATATGATGTTGAAGACCATTTGAAGCTCTGAATGTCCGGAATTTCTAAACTATACGATTCAAGCAAATCTCAAACACGCCAGATCTTACCGGTCACCTCACTCCACGCACCGCCTCGGTTTATCTTCAAACGGGGTCCCGTGCAGAAATCACCTTCTCCGCTCGTTCGTTGGTCAAACTGAATTCGTATGCCGGCGCGGCTTCAGTCGGGTTTCTCTGTTTGACAAGTTCCTCTAAGGACTCCGAAGATCGACTTCAACGACACGCAAGATGCCCTACAACCGCAAGAACAGGAAGAACAACAACCGCCGCCGCAACCGCAACCGCAACAGCAGCCCCGACCGATCCCGAACCACCCTCGACGACTTCGAGTTGATTTCTATCCTCGGCCAGGGTGGTTTCGGAAAGGTCTTCCTC
>KN167285.1:25652-38525 GCA_000757745.1 Steinernema scapterisci
TTCGCGCGGCGAGCGGTCGGGTCCTCCCACGTCTTTTCGCAGGATCGAATTCTCTCGAAGTTTCGAGTCGTCGCGTCGTCTTCTGACTCTCGTTGCCGCGCTTTCCGTGGCTACCTGCTCGAGTTCCTCTGTCTTCGTTTCGATGCTTTTTTCCTTGTTTCTGGTTGCGGTTCCTAAGTTTCCATCGCCATTCATCCGTTCTTTCCAGGTGCGAAGCCTTCGCCTCAGCGATGCCAAGCGAAATCGCCGACCCGGAAACTGCTCTCCACGCAGCTCGCCACTGGATTCATCGTGCCGACGGAACTGGCCGAACTTGAAGAAGGGATCCGCTGAAGCCGAGTTGGAAGAAGGTGAGTATCCACACAATAACCTCCTCAACATTCAATCTTGCAGACGGACCAAAGTCGCACAATGCGTGAAACAGTCCGACAGCCTCCGTGAAGTCCCCGACCAAGAAGACCGAGGTCGTCTGCGCGAGTCGCTTGGATAGGATCGACAAGGAAATGTAAGCCGAAGAAGTCATCTGTGTGTTCTAATTGGGTCGTTTGAACCTCGAATTTTCGTTGAATCACGCGCTTCTTATGAGTAATCCTATTTTCACCTGCTTGGTTTAGGCACTACGACTTGGACAGCAAAGGATCACAAGCCAACGAAAGTCAACGTTGAGAAGCTGCCGGTGCCCTGAAATGCCTCCAAGAAGCCAACTGAAGAGATGCATGAAGGAACTTTCAAGCCTTCCACCAATGAGACGGTAAGCAATTCTTGGGTCTCTTCATAAAACGCGATTTTCAGCTTGGCTGATCCTCCACGTGCTTGCTCATCTGGCTTCCAGAAACGGGCATCGGCGAACTCCGACAGACGTGACAACGTGAGTACATTTGATCCATAACTTATGCTTAATCGACGTCACTTAACCGGAACCCTTTACGGAACGTTTCAAAGCGACATTCACCCGCTGTAAAGTGTCACATTCTCTATTTATTCCATCATCGGAGCAACTGGATTGTTTTCTTTTTTTCTCGCGGAGATCAATTATCCTCTCCTCTCTTCTTCTCCTCCTCCTTCGGAGGGCGGCAACCGCGAAGGGAGAGAGAAGGGGTGTGAGATTTCCAGCGTTCCCAGGGCCCCATCGCAAGCAAACCTCACACGAGGAGAACCTCAGCTGCCACGACCCGTTTGATGTCTTCTGCCTCGTTTCGACGTTTTCCTTCAAATCCATTTAACCGCTGTGGTTAACTTGGCCCGAAGATCCGACGGCGTCTCACATGGTTCCACGAGGGTGTGACCCGAGACTTGTCTCTGTCTGACAGACAAGCTAAGGTCTATTCAACCCTTATTAGTCTTTTTAGGCTTCCCTCCTCTGAGTCCTTGTCTGCCAGACAAGCCAAGAGACGACCATGCACCGTGTCTACAAGTCACGTCCACTCTCATTCTCGCCGCTCAAACGCCGGACGGTCGGTCGTTCGGAACCTCCGCCGATGCCTCCGAAGAAATCGACGCCATCGCCAAGACCGGCTCTTCCGCTCAGGCCGACGCTGATCCCCTTGAGCGCGAAGATCGACGACGAGCGCTCCTCCGCGAAACGGATCTACCTGGTCCGGAACGGCGAATGCTGCGACCGGCTGATGCCCACCTGGCGCATGAGGGCCTTCAGCGATCACAACACTTATCGCTTGGTACGTTTTATTTTTCTTGTTTTTGACTCTTGTTTTTCGCCCGGAATTTGATTTGCTGCGTGGATTCGGTCTCTGTGCCCACATGCGCGGAGGAAGCGAGTACTTTGTTTAGACGGGCGTTCGCCGGCGGAACGCCGAAGACCGCGTGGGATATTAATCTTGAACGGCTATTAGGACGCATGGGAAACCGCGCGTAGTGGGTGAATATGAAATGTTATAAATTTTTGGGTCGACGAGATTGATATTTGGGTTGGCGATCCGATTGCTGCAGCTGCACGCATTATGAGCTCGAAATGAGATGTGCTGGAATTTGGGGCTGCGGTGAAAATCGGCGAACACTGAGGCAGAGGAATGATGGATGAGGAATTATCAAAACATGGAAGAACGCACATGTTTGAATACCGCTGTTTCCTGGCTCGATTTCGACCTTGTCCTGTCTCAAGTTGTTTTCAGCTATCCTCCTCTGAGTCCTTCAAAACATCATCAACTTGTTTATTGACAATTTTATCTTTGATTCGTTTGTTTACAACTTGTGCGGCCAAAAAATAGGTCTTGTGCCCCAGATTTGTTGTCTTGAGATCAAAAGCCGTCAGTTTCACATTTGACTCCGTTTCCTGTTTCCTGTGACTTCTTCGAGTTTCGTGTAAATAATGTATCTTATTGTGTTGTTTACTCATTTTGTCCCAAAGCCTCATCCTTGGTGTTTTAGATGGACCTGAACCAGCCCGTGAAGATTCCATTTCGGGCCGGTGGCGCTGACGCGTTCCTCAACGACTCTCCGCTCACCCAGGTCGGTTCCTTCAGCGCTCAACTCATCGGACGAGGACTCAAGATGCGCCAGCTGTCCATCCATACAGTTTACTGTAGTCCAGCTCTCAGATGCGTCCAGGTTTGTCTTACATTGGGAGGCAAAGAATTCAGAGGTTCTGAGTTTAGACCGCGCAAGCAATCGTTTCAATGATGCAGTTGAAACGCCCGCCACGGATCTGCATCGAACCCGGATTATTTGAGCCACTGATGTTCTACTGGCAGGTAATATGAATTTAAAGCTTCTTGTTGATTAATTGAACCTTTCCAGGACCGCATCCCAAGCTTCATGACGAACAAAGAACTAACCGAAGCCGGATTCAGCGTGGACACCGAATACGAGCCCGTGGTCTCCGTCGATAAGCTCAAGCAGATGCTGTTTGAGGTAAGCGACTTGGTGAAGAGTATCGATCTGATTGCTTATTCCAGGAAAAGCGACCCGACGACTCCTTCCGCAGAATCTCCCAAGTCGCAGATTCAATCGTCGAGTACAGCAAGGACCGGAAGGGCGGAATCCTGGTCGTGTGTCACGCGCCCTCCGTGGACATCCTACTGCGGCAGATCACCGGACGCCAAGACCGACCGCGGACGATCGGCGACCTCCACCGCATGGGCCTCAACTACCCCTTCTGCTCCTCAAGCGTTCTGGAACTGGAACAGCCGTCGGCCACCCACAAGACCCCTGCTCCGAAGCCCCAATGGGTCCACAAGCAGGGTGCGCTGCCGCCGCTCACGTGCGTGTACACCCCGAACACGGTGGAAGTGCCGGACTTCTCGTGAGCGGAAAAGAAGAAAGAATGTATTATGTGTACATAAAGATGAGAGAGAACGACAGATTATAAATTAAGTGGTAATCCCTAGATGAGTTCGCCGGCGTCTTTCTCGGGGATTTGGTTGTTTTGTTTTTGCCGCGGACGCGTCACTCGGGACAGCGACATGCCATCCAAAACGCTTCGTGTTTGGCATAGAAATCTTTTCGGGTGTTATCGATACAACTTTATTTTAATTTTTCCATATATAATCTGTGGGAAGCGGAAGTTATAATAATATAAAACTCAATTCGGCGGAAGAGAAACGTGGAAATGGCAAAGTTCGACAACATTCACAAACAGGATAATTTACATACAAGCGAAGGAATCCTCAGGTGGCGTGGATGGCTGGATCATTGGTCCAGCTTGAGACGTCTGATGTCTTCGAGTACGGCCTCGGGAATCGTGTGCGTCTTCGTCGGCGTTTGCAGGGTTTCTCTCTGGTTCGTGATGATGTTCATTTGCTCCTGAAATCGCATACATTAATTAGCCTCATCGTCTAGACAGCTGCCAAAAATTAGCTTATGTCTAAACTGAATTTATAATGATTCGCCCATGGTCTCTGTGACTCCTTAGGAGGCAAGCCATAATCTCATTTTGAACTAACGGGACCGGTTGTGATCCCTGGAAAACCGACCGACCATGTCTGGCTTACAGTCTCAAAATGGTTCCTCGGACTTCATGATACCTGTCTACACCAAGTATAGACATGTTCGGCTTCCCAGACGTCTAAAAGAAAAAAATGCTTACCTTGTAATGGTGGAGAATATCCTGGTCAGCTGGACAAGACTCGATGAACGCAGCTGTGCGGTACGCCGTCAGGATGTAATTCCACAGGTACGTGAAGTTGTGTGGGATGTCGAATCCCAGAAGACGCTGACCGACGATGCGCATGTGATGCAGACGAGGCATCAGCTCGCAGTCGTATTCGGTCATGCTCTGGCCGAGAAGATACCGGCTGCCGCGTTGAGACAGGAGCTGAAATTTGGAATATTAGCAAGAAAGTCTGGAATATCAAGATAAGAAGGTCGGAACGAGACTATCGGAGATCACTGTGTCTGTAGGTAAACAAGTCTGGTGTTGACTGTTTAGGTCTGGCTTTCCAGACATGGAAACGCTTACTAGACAAATCTTGTTGACTCAAACATCTTCAGAAATAGATCTGTTGAACAAAAAGCTTCAGGCAGACAAAAAAGTCTAGACAATGCTTACCTGGTCAATATTGGCCAACTGCTCGACGAGCTTGTGGTGCGTGGCAGCGATCTGGGGCGGCAGGTCGCTGAGCGCCGAGATCTCCTTCTTGCCCTTGTCGTGGTCCACCTTGGCGCGGAGGAACACTTTGAAGTTCCTGTAGATGCTCTGGATGTTCTTCTCCACGGTGATATCCTTCTCGAAGAGGGGCACGCGGAGCTCCTTGGCCAAGTGGAAGATCCTGCCTTCGATTTCACGGTTGTCCGTGTACTGGACGCCCTTTTCTTCTTCGATCATGATTGGCGGCTGGGCGCCCAGGAAGTTCTTCTTGAACGCTTCCGAGTTCACGTTGACGGTCTTGACTTCGACGCGGACGACGCCGACTTCGTAGAGGGCGTAGAGTTCCATCCAGAACTCTTGGCAGAAGAGGCATGCGCCGATGCGGCGGTTGTCAATTCCGGAAGCCTGAGAAAGATGGAATTTAGGGAGAACGTTGTGGAAATGACTATGATTCCAGGAGCAACTAAAACCCCAAAAAATCGTGAGTTCGAGCATGATGAAAAGTTACAAAGCGCTTGTAAAACTTGCCCCTTGTTGCTGGTCGAGTTCCCCCAATTTTTCGTCACGCGATGCACAAATATCTGCTCTAATTTCAGAGTTTAAAACTGGTGAAAAACCTTGAAATTTTGAGTTCGGGTAACGCGTTATTCGCACGCGAAATCCCCTTTCCACTATCCCGAAAATCGCACTTATCGCCTCGCTAGCGACGCTTTAATTAGATCCCGAAATCCAAGATTTCAGCACCCAAAAATCCCCACGAATCTCCAAAATACTCACCTTGACAAACAGCTCCAGAAGAGGCCGCCTCGGTTGCCCCGCATCGCCGTTGGAGAATCCGCCGTCGCCTCCGTTGGTTTGGAGTTGGTAGTCGTCGGCCATCTCGCGTGGATTCTTCTGAAACGAGGCGAAAATTAGCACGAAAATCCACATTAGCGACGCGATAATTTCCACGGAAAACGCGCGCAGGTGCACTTTCCGTGTTGACACCGCGACACGATCCACGGGGTCTTCTTCTCCGACGCCACCGGGAAGCGCGCGAGTGTTGCGCGCAGTTGTCACGCGATTCGTCGCCGCCGAAACACAGGAAAACGGTTCCCTGCAGGGCGATCGCCGGTGGAAGCGAGAGGCCGCCGTCGCCGCCGGGAGAAGTTGGAAGCGGCGGCAAGCGAGAGGACCGAAGACGCGGCGATTCTCGATTTTGAACCCAAGACCGTCTCCGCGGTGCCCTTTGCTGTTTGCCAGAGGGATTAAGCTCGAAAAAACGTTTGAATGCAACGTTGCGGTGTGTTCGGAGGGCGAGCCAGTTCGGTTTTGGGAAGCGGCGGCGGCGGCTTGTTTGCGCTCGGTTTCGGCCGCATTCTGGAGCACAGAAATTGAAGAGAAGAAGCCGTTTTTTGGCCTTTTCAGAACACAAAACTCCCCCGCAAAATTCAAGAATTGCCAGGTCCAGCGGAAACCAAATTTTCCTTCTTCGAGGCGTGGATTTCCGCCGCGTGAATATGTTTTTAATAACGTCTTTAGAAAGCGCGTGACAACCAGTTCTGAAAGGTGCAACTAGGTCAGGGAAACGCGCGTAATTTATGTGAAGTGCACGCCAAAAAATGAAAATCGTAAATCATCGCCATGGGAGAATCTTGTAGACAGTACAGACAGGCGGAAGCGGAAGACAAATTCGTCCTTTTAGAGGAGGAAGAGCCCCAATTTAAGGAGGAAACAGCCTTGAGGCGGCGTAAGTTTGAGGTGATTCAGGAGGAGGAATTCGACGGTTCGAGGAGAGTTTTGTCTAGACACGAGGTTCGTTGAGACAAAATTTCGATGCAATTAAGCAACTTTCGGTGAAACAGAGCGAAATGAGACGTCTGATAAAAGTGGTCTAGACAGCGTATGCCTACGACTTACGATCATTTTGGAATTCCGACCGCTACAATGGGAGACGATGACCAGAAATGAATAGTGATGTCTAGACACTTTTGTTAGGAGCGGGATTTCAGACGGTTTTCAAATCAAGTCTAGACAGAAATTTGTCTACGATCACTCCCAGCGCCCCGCTACCAAGGTACCGTAGTGCTCGCCGACTGGCCCGGAACAAACCCATAAATCCCACCCCAAAGCCCAGTCATTCCGCGCCCAAGACCAAAACGTAACGGCGCTAGACTCGACTCTTCGCTCTCAAACGGTCACGACGCATAGCGTCACAATTTCCCACACATCTGGGGTACTCAAAACACGACAAAAACCCAAAATCTCATTCGCGAACCATCAGATCATCAACACCCCGCGTCCGGTCATCCTCCAGCCTCGTCTTCGTCCCCCGATCCACCCACTTTCCCTTTCACCCGGCTCGATTCCATTCATCCCCAGGTGCGACGGCTATCGCGCGAGCGCGCGAAGTGCTTGAGGGTCGGCGATGGTCAAAGACAGGCGGCGGTTAAATGGCAAACAAAGAAATCGACCCGAGCAGGAGGCAGCCGAGGTCTGGGTGTGAGTGTAGCAAGCTTTGAAGGTCCTCTAAAGTGCTTATTTCCTCCCCGCAAAGACAGAAACCGACACAGGGCTCACTTTATCAGTTTATGACATTGGCGCCGCGTTGCAGTGCAGCCAGCTAATCAGGGAAGACGCAAATACTCTGAAGGAATGCCTGTAGGAAGACGGAAGGAGGAGGCAGGGTAGGAAAGACTGTTTGCCAGCGGCCGATTCCTTCCACAAGATGTCCTTTTTCTCGCGAATCGCCTCGAACACATTGGATTTTACGACGACGACGACACGTCGACTGGATTGGGGGAGCTGTCACCAAAATATATGTTCCTTTTCCAACGGCGCCGGTGATGCATGCGCCGAGGGAAAAGGGTAAATAGGGTCTTGTCAACACGAGATGTCGGGGTGATTTGGGCGGAAAGCCAAGGCCGACCGAGGACAAGTGTACTTTCGGTACTTTTAGGGCGTTTTAAATGTGTGGAACACATGGGGAGACACAGGAAAACAGAATTCCGGTGACGTCCTTAAGCCGGATTCCAATCTTTTGGTTGCTTACAAAAGTATATTTGGAATTCCAAGACGGTGAATCAGTCAGATCGCTCTAGATAAGAACTCAAAGTATCTTTAGATTCACAAGGAATTCTAAAGCTGAGATAGCCCACCACCTAACAAGCAACCCCATTAAGGAATACCTCCTAATTCACCCCTAAACAGCCCTTTCCAAACCCGTTTACGATCTTTACAACCCACGTTGCAACCACAACAACCTTTCAATCTACCCAAAACATTGGCGCCAACCCTTTACAACTCCCAGCTACCTCGTTCTCCCGCCAACTCCCCTAAAAGTTATCCCGTTCCCCATCTGCAGTGAGTGGATCCTTCATCTCTTCGTACACACGTCCGCCTATTTTCCTCGCAAAAAAGCCAATTTTTCCGAATCTCCTTTGATCGACAAATCAGCGTTTCAAATGATCCCAACGTTTGGTAATTGCATAGAGCGGCATCGCATCTGCGAGAACCGGTCTCGCCGCTGGTAAAAACCCGCCACGGCCGATCGAATCAGCAAACGGCGAAAATCCCAATTTTGGGTTTATTTCCATTCCGCGACTCCTGATCGGATAGATAAGCATTTCATTAGGAATTCGAGGCGGGGGAGGCGGCAAGAATGAATAGCTGCTGCTTCTGGAACGGTCGGACGGAAGACGCACATTCACCGTTCTCCGCGCGCAACAATAACATTTCTGGATTCGAGCGAGAGGCGCGGAACGCCGCAGGAGCATGAAAGGCATCGAAAGGACACCGCAAACAAACGTTCTGCGCCCCGGGGGAAACAAGGGTGAGTCATAGAGCTGGGAGTTGACTGCTGGTGAAGCTGGAGGGCTGTTTTGGGGTTTGTGGAAATGGCCACGCAGAGGATTAGGCTCACTGAGCGAGTTGTTTGCGGTAAACAACGGTGGACGGCGGGTGAGTCAGGAATCGATCCTTGTCAAAACAGAGCTAATAATATCAGGCCACTTATTCAAAGTCAAGTTTCACTTTTCACTCAAAGTTCCAAGGACTCGCAACCCCGAATTATCGCAACTCCGAATCCCCGTCACAACCAGATTCGAGCGACGAAACAAAAATCCTCGACGAGAGTTATTAATTCTAAGCAGGCGCCGAAATTCGAATTCCGGCAGCGCGTACAAAAAGCACCGTCGCCGCAGCTCAAAACCGATTCCCTAACCGGTTCCCCATCCTCCGTCGGATCTCCGCTCCCCCGCTTTCCCTCGGACCCGTACAGTTCCATCGATCGGCGGCGGCGGCAAGATTTTCCTCTAGACGAACCGTCGACGGCCGCCGTCGTTCCGGAGGTCACAAATCGGGTCAAATGATTCCAGAACAGATGCGCGACGTGTGGCGAATTAAATCTGGCGCGTTCTTAAGACCCGGTGGCGGAAAAGAGAGATGGCGGAAGGAGAGAAGGCGACGAGGGGAGGCCGCTAACAGTTGCATTGGGAGTGGTGATGGACGGTCGTGGTGACCTTGCGCTGATCGTTGGTTCTTGGCATGAACCACACTTTGCCACCCTCCGCGCGTCTCTCAGCGTACGCGAGAGGCGCGTACAGTTGTTGGGTACAGATTGGCGCCAATTTGTGGCTAAGGGGAGAGAGGAGAAGGGTGCCGGGTCCCTGCTAGAGTGCCTGTACGCGGCAAGTCTGAGCGCCAGATACGTTTTGGAAGTTCTAAGGGAGGAAGCCCAAAAGCCATCAATCAACTGAAATGTTGCCCAGGAGGAGGACGAGTTGTAGGCGACGGCGGTGGCGATGAGATGACAAAGTAGGAATGGGAAGACGACAGGAGAAGAGTTGAGTCAGAGCTGGTTGAGGGGGAGAAGGACAAAAGAAGAATGGAAAGTTTGAGAATTTGGGAAATGTTGCGGTTTGGACAAAGGGTTGAAAGGGGCGAGGGAGGAAATGTCGACCTTTTTGGGTGAAAGCCTTTTGTGAAAGTTTGAAAAGGTCGCTGAGGACAGAAATGGGGATGACGAATGCAGGGTTTCAGGAGCTGGAGTTTGATCGGGGAGTTTCCAGCAGCCTTAGGGCTGAAATTAATTCCATGAAGCAGCAGGCTTTCTCTGGTCGCAGCAGAAGTCAATGCCGTCTCTTGGTAACCCTGGAATAGTTTAGAGCTTTTGGAATCCATTCCTAAAAACCCACTTCCAAGAACAGTTTCTATGCGCTGGGGACGTCATAGGAGCTCCCAGGTATCCTCCTCTCATCTCCAAAAGAATTCCAAGGCTCCAAAAGCCAATCCACATTACCTAAACCTCCAAACCGCCAACTATACTCCATATACACCTAAACTATCAGCCCAAACCGATGCAAAATCGATACTTAAGCTCTCCTTCGGGCCTTATCTCATCCCCTTCCCCCTTATCAAACAAACAGTATCCCCAACACCGACCACTGTCCATCCCCAACAAAGTCACGCACGCAAACAAAACCTGCGAAACCAAAATATTTGCCTAAAACCGCCGTCGTCGTGGTTCTTATCGCTTCCAATGTCCATCTTTCGACTCCAACGGCAGCGGAATAAACAAATGCACAATCGCTGCGGCGATCGCTGGCGCAAGGATCCGAGAAACAATGTAATCGTCCAGCGGAGGCATACACACGTATCGAATTCGTTGTCATCGGGAAATCATAATAAGGATCATTATTATACGCGAGGGGACGACGAAGGGGGAATCGCGCGGGAAACGGTGTGAGGACGGGGTTTGAGGGTGAGGCTGAGGGACACGCGCGTCCAGCGGGACGTGTGGAGGAAGCAAATGGCGATATTGATCGATTGGATGGACAAACAAAGGGTGGAAAAACGAGGTGATTATGGGATTTCGGGTGCGCGACAGGTGCAGTCTTGGCTGCGTAGAAGAAGGAGGATCGGATTTCACGGTTTGCGGAGAGAGGGGAGGGTAATCGAAATCGAGGATTGTCAGAAGCTGAAATGAGTACTCAAAACTCTCAAATCTCCCCATTTTTGCAAGATCACCAGCCTCCTACAGACCACAAACACTCCCAACTATGACTATATAGTAAAAACAGTCCCTCTCGAAACGCTTCTGTAAGCCGATTAAGCGGCCGGCAGCGGACAAATTGGAGTCGAAGAGGAGCGCGCGCGGAGATGAAATCGGAGGTTAACAGAGTGGCGAAGGAGGTAAATTGGATGGCGCAACGTCGTCGTCGACCTTGGCCGAAGATTCTTTCGTCGACTGAATATACGAGGAGAAAAGGTGTTGCGCGTTTTTTTGGGACATCGAGATAAGGAGTTTGAAAACAACAGATTAAGGAAGTGGCGGTGGCATTTGGGGTTGGGAGGAATAGGGAAGATTAGATATTAAAGATGTGCCAAGCGGAGAGATACAGGGACAGATTAGGGATCGGAAGTGGGGCTTGTTAGGGAGAGAGACTGGCCGTATTCAAGGCTCTTGAAGCAAAGCACAGATTGGCCACAATCTGACCATATGATATTATTAAACCGTTTTCCGGAAAATGGATCCGATTTAAATGATTCACTGTTTGAGGGCAAACACATTCCGTGCATTTCTTGACAGGCGGTGGGCGTATTCTATGACAAGGGGCTGTTTTATGGGAACGCCGATCTCTAAATTTGGCTTTTGGTCAAAGCGCTCAGAGCCATTAGAACATTCCTCATCAGCAACTAATGGAAACATCGCTTGCAAGAATATCTTAGTTTTCCGAGAAGTGACGACGCGATTCGCGTGACTGAGATGAGTCGGATTGATCTGACATTTATGCAACGGTGATGATGATGTGACAAGGCGTTTGACATCGCTGAGATCACGTTCTTATCAGTGTTATGAAGTTCTCAGGGGATGTGACACGATCGATGAATCGTGGCGGATCTGCCAGATCCAAAGAATGACTCTAAAGCTGTTTTGGCCAGCATCCCAGAGATCCTGACCATGCAGAGATAGAGATTTGCGAGGAGATTCGTTTATTTAGCGCCTTCATAAAAGGTAGAAAAACTGAGGTCAAACATAATGAGAACAATTTTACAACAAATTGGCTTCAAGCTTCCGCGTTCTTAGGGCTCATCCGGACGACTTGGCTACTTTTGACAGCGAAGAAGAGATACAGGAAATTCGGTCCCAGAAACTGAGTGCCTTCTTTCCGCTTCATGATCTTGTCGCAGGCTTGAATGATTTCTTCCACGCATTCCTGAAACAAGGAAAATCGATGTTAGTCAAGGCAAGGAAACCAAGCGCCGAATCGGCTGAATTTAACGACTGGATCGCAAGAAGATCAAATTCACTTACCGAACTTCCAACCTTCGGATTCTGGATGTTCTCCAAATTGAACGTGATCGACTGTCCGGCCTTGACGATACTTTCCTCCAAATTCAATCTGCCGTTCTCTTGGAAAACGCGCATCTCCTTGGGGATGTTGAGGAAGAGGCTGTACTTATCTTCGTCTTCGAATTGGTCCAATCGCAGCCGGACGACTTTAGCGGCGATCGGCGCGACTTCCAGCTTGCTCAGCGAGAATCCGGCCTTCTCGTACGCGTCGGCGGCATTCTCCAGCAGGGAATGAGGACGTTTTTCGGCAGATTTCGACATGGCTACACCGGGAAAATGCGGGAGAGAAGAGCGCAATTGGAGAGTGAAGTGGCGATCGATTGGGTGACCACCAGCAGCGGCTGCGGGTGAGCAAGCAGGACTGTTGCGTTTGTTGCTGCAGCAGGCGAAAGGCGGAGATTCTGCGATGCGCAGGCGTTCGAGTTGCGAAGAGTACCTAAAAAACGATGATGTCATTCAAGCGAAAATCACGCAAAAATGTTACTCCCCGGCCGGGAATCGAACCCGGGTCTCGCACGTGACAGGCGCGGATACTCACCACTATACTACCGAGGATACAGCGTTGAAAACGAGGCAGATAGCTTTAGGCGGAAGGCTGGCTAGCTAGGACAGGTTAATCGCAAGCGCAAGACAGGTAGAATTCGTGCGACGCGCGAGAAATCAAAAATATATTTCGAAAATCCACGCGGACAAATCCAAGCGACTTCAGCACGTCGCGGCAGGACGTAATGGAGCAGGATGACATTCGTGCCGCGAGCGCCTTTCCGCGAATCACCGCCGAGAGGCTGCTAGCGCCACCTCGCCGACGGACGGACGAAGACGAGAAAATGAGTTGCTAAAATTCGAGTTTCAGAAGTTCAAGAGTTCAAATCCAAAAGCCGCCGGGATCAGCCGCGCCTCGTCATATCATCATCACCCATTAGCACCAGCTGTTCTGCCCACACGAAGCATCGGTGGTTCAGTGGTAGAATGCTCGCCTGCCACGCGGGCGGCCCGG
>KN167287.1:18291-38263 GCA_000757745.1 Steinernema scapterisci
TTGAATAAGCTATTGGCCGACGCGGATCTGTCGAGGTGAGTTATGATTCCAGGATTAGATGAAACGATATTTGGTCAAAATCTTAAATCTAATTTTGGCTGACGCGCCCTAAACAAAATTGTTTATTTGTCCTTCTAATTTATGACTTTTTGACCCGTAAACAAAAACAAGTTTTCCGGTTTTGTGAATGATAGGAAGGATAAATTAGATTTTGGCTATTCAGCTTTTGGGAACATTTTGCAATTAGCACGACATTGAGTCTGACTTTTACTGGACAATTTGAAGATTCCAGACCGGATTTTATAAGCATGTACAATTTTGATGATTTCAGCTATGAATACAAACTCCGGAACGAGTTAAAACTGCGCCATGCCGGGGATTTGGCCTTCACTGAAGAGCGCGACTTGACCGACATCGGAATGAGCCGACCGGAACAAAAGAGGCTGCGCAAAGAATACGAGAAACATTTTCCGCCTGACACTTTTGTCGGGAAACTGAAGAAAAAAGTGTTTCGGCGCAGCGAGTCTACGAAGCGAACGGAAGCAAGGGAGGAAGAAAGCGAACAGCATGTGATACCCGTGGAGAGGATCACGTTGTGCAAGGAGCTGGGAAAAGGAGAATTCGGGTCGGTGTTCCAAGCTTCGTGGAACTGTTCGCCTAACTCGGATACGCTACAGGTGAGCTTTGTCGGGATTGGGATTGAATGAATGAGGAGAATGCCGACTTTTCCAAGTTGGAATCTTGCCACGGTTTGCCTGAACCGGAATGCATTAATGAAAATTTGTGTTAGTCGCTACTTTGTGACTCTTTTGGATTTGGGAGGCTTGGCTAAAGAGCGCACTGATCGCCTACTGGTTCAGGAATACCGAGCTCGAAGTGATCCTTGTGAATCTCAGCTGAAGCTATCCTATGAGTAACCCATAGTCTGTGCTTTGGGGCAAGATCGGGATGCCAGTGCTGACTAGATATGCTCTTTTTTGTGCATTTTCCCCCGTGAAGCCACAATTAACACATTTCCTAAACTCTGACTAATTTCGTGTCCATTTTCAGGTCGCCGTGAAATGCGTCTCTTCAGACAAGCTCATGTCGAACCCCACGAGCTTCCTCCAAGAAGCGGCGATCATGCATAAGATGAGGCATGAGAACGTCGTGCGACTGTTTGGAGTTGTCCTGGAAACTAAATCCGTCATGTTGGTATGTTAGAAACACCCCTAAACTTATGTATAGATCTCATTTAGGTATCTGAATTAGCTCCATGCGGCTCACTCCTGGAATGCCTTAACAAGCAGCCACTCAGAGACTCGTTTCCTGTTGACGTCCTTTGTGACTTTGCGCTGCAAATCGCTCGGGGGATGGAATACTTAGCATCCCAGAGGCTGATTCACAGGGATCTAGCGGCGAGGAATGTCCTCGTTTTCTCAGAAAATAAGGTGAGGATCACAAAGCGGAAAATGGTGTCTGACACGACGAATTTCAGGTGAAAATCTCCGATTTTGGATTGAGCCGGTCCCTGGGCATAGGCGAGGATTACTACAGAAGCGAGTTCAGCCCGACGCTCAAGCTGCCTATTTCCTGGTGCGCTCCCGAATGCATAAACTACCTGAAGTTCACCACTGCTAGCGATGTTTGGGCTTATGCGGTCACGTTATGGGAGATGTTTTCATATGGCCAGATGCCATGGTATGGATTTACGGGTTCCCAAGTGAGTCAAAAAGCTGAGTTTCGCTTATAATAAATTTGGATTTTTTAGATTCTGGATGCAATCGACAACAAGAAGCTGAAACTCGACTGTCCGGACGCGTGCCCTAGCGAATTTTATCAATTTATGTGCCAGTGCTGGACGCACGACCCCGACAGAAGACCCAACTTCACGGATTTAGTTCAAACCCTGCCCGACATTATGCCGCAAGTGCTCAAAGCCGTCACGGACTGTCATGACGGCGTGTTGGATCATCTACAGTTCTCGAAAAATGACAGGATTATTCTGCTGGACAGAGCGTAAGTTTTCATTCTCACTATACCGAAAACGTCCTTTATTTCCAGACCTAGTCAATATCCGGACGGATTCTACTGGAAAGGATCAATGAAAGGTGGCAAAACGGGCCTCTTCAGGCCGAACGAAACTGTCGCCTACCTTGGCGCTGAGAATCCAGCGTCCAAGAGCGTGCTGAACGGAAAAACGAGTCTTGCGAAGCCAGCGGAGTCAAAACCGGTGGAAAAGAAGAAACTAATAATCAGCGAGCCTCAGGGAGACCTCCGGCACACATGCCATGTCGGCATTGACGGCCGCTCATTTGGACTGCTTGGGGTATGAGACAACTAATCTCTGTTTCCATAAGATCAAGTTTCAATTTAGGTGGACAAAAACGACCTTTCACGGGCGCTTCCGCCGTCGATAAGTCCGTCTCCGTCGTTGAGTCAACGTTCGCCGTCGGCTCCTCTTTCGCCGCCGATGCCTCTTCGACAGACTCACTCCTATCAACGGAGTTCGCCGGGGAGCATCTCGCCTTGTTCCGTCAATTTCCGGTCCAGTTCGACGTGTTCGCCAGCGAGTTCAAGAGCGCCGTCGTTGCCGCCACCCGCATTGCCGCCGAAACCTACTCCGAGGCATCTGTCCACTGCTCCGTCTATGGTAAGCATGCCAGGAAATTGCCTTTTTAGTCATTTCCTGTGAATTCTACGGATTGGCCGTAATTAATTGTGTCTGTTTAGTCATCATGCAGCTCCGAAATCCACACCGACATGACGATCGAAACGACGTTGGACTCTCAAGACAGCGCCGAGTTCCTATTGAATCTGCCGAGGACGAGGCCAAACATGAATGGAAGTCGAACGTCCGAAGATCTGGATAAAGCCTTGGCTGACATGAATAATGAGATCTCGGCTTTTTCGCTGTCAACTTTGGACAGTTCCGACACCAGGCCGCTTATAAAGAAGTCTCCTACGCACGAACCCGAAAGGTGTGATTCTCGGATTTCGAAATTTTGTTAAATGACGCGCTTTTAGGCCGCCGAAGTCGAAGAAGGTCCAAGAATACATCGTCAGGCCAATGACTATCGAGGAGAGCCACAAGCTGGACGAGAAGTCGAATAGGGATCACGAAAAAGTGGAGAAGATTCTGCAAAACGAGAGGAGAAAAGAGGAGAAGCGGAATGCGTCTCTCAAGAGCCCTCCGGACGTCCAGCCAGCTCCAGAACCGAAGTCGTTCAGCGACAGCATAGCCTCCGCCAGTTCGCTCGATGCCTGGTCTAACGAAGCACAAGAAGCCTACAAGCTCCTGGTTCAGTGCGGCGACGGTCTCAAATATCAGCCGCCTCCACAACCTGCTCCTCCTCGGCCTCCTCCTCCCCCCACAGCTCGGGAACGGAACGATTCTGGACACATCTCCAGCGACACCGACACCGAGGCAACCGTTGTCAACAAGCCTGTGGCACCAAAGCCTGCAGAGCCTCCGAAGCCAGAAACCAACGGAACCGTGACGAAGATGGAGGAAATGAGGCCGCGAAATGAGTCCATCGTGGTTAGAGAGCTCAATGAAGATGAGCAGAGTCCTCTGCGACAGCTGAGGAAATCCAGCGGAAGTTTCCGCGCTCCGATCACACCGTTATCCGCCAAAAAGCCGCCACCGCCAGTGCCTCCGAAGCCTAAAGCCAGGTAAGCGTGATTATCTCATTTCTATATTTCAAATTTACCAATTTCAGGGTTATTTCACCACTCAACGAATACGCCGCTGGTGGAGGATTCGCTCCGTCTGTCTCCAAAACCGTCCTCTTCTCCGGCAGGCAAAGTGATGACATCATCAAGTTCTAGCAACCGTGTCCAATCCCACGCAAATGTGTCGTTTATGTCTTATACGCAAATGTTCAACGTTTATCATAATCTCATCTTGCCAAATGTCTATTTTCGTACCCATGTTCATAATAATTGTTGTCCTTCGTTAGCCCTTTTACTTCCGCCCCTTTTGTATGTTCTCACGGGTTTGACAGCGTCTCCTGGTTTATTTGATCCATGAAAAGAAGGAGCTCGTGTAGTGATGAAATTTATCGCTTCAGAATAAATTATGTTTCAGGCCGTCGCTTCCACATCTCAGGGGTCAATTCCGCGATTTTGCGCTCATGTGTCTAGCCTTGTGGCGATGACTGTGAGCCTTAATGTAGGCCGAACGAAATCACGTAGAAGCACGCGTTTCAAAGAGGGTGGGTGTTCTCTATTTCCAAGTATTTCGGAGAAGTCTATCTCACAGCTATGTGTCGGCTTGGAACCGGAAGAACCAGTGTCTCCCCTTGCTGGCCCTTGTGAACCCTCTGGAACGCGATACGACCTGCGACCAACCACGGCGCAGTTTTCTTGAAAAAGGCAGTCTAAGTAGAAAAGACCGCAGATCATCCAAACACCCAAAGTGAAAATAATTCATTTCCGGTCTTCTGTGCAAGTGAAATGCTCGTTGATTTCATCAATTCTAAACAGTCCACCGCGCGAAAACAGCGTTTTTCATAACATGTTTTCATTCCCCTCTTACAACTTACAACAACGTTTTCTGTGCACCCAGATAGTTCCAAAGAAGCATTCTTTCCTTTGCGTTCAACTTCAAAAAAACAAAATTTCAAGCTGAGATAATTTATTGCCACAATAACGCTAAGTGTCCGTCGGTTCCACAGTGCTCATCAGCATTCAGAGAGGCTCTAAGGTTCTCTTCGTCTCCTCATCTGATCGGTGACACTCTCCCATTCAACTTTGCATTTCGGCTTTGACATAAATCACCTTGTTTGCATAAGATTGTGGTCAGTAGCGTTTGCGTCATTCGATAACAATGCTGCTCCGTCCACCTTGACATGATTAGATAAGTTTTCAGATTTCAATCTTTCCTCGCTTTTGAGAGATTTTGTTTACATCCCTGAATCGCAGGAGGTGGGGCTGAAAAGCTTAGGTTTTCAAGTTCAGCTGAACGGATCAACGCTTTGATAGGAAACGTAAGGGGTCTAGCCAAGGGGACATAGCTGAGGTCAGTATTTCAAAGTAGGATGAAGTAAATATTGTTCGTGAATGGCCGGCTTTTTAGAGGGGATCAGTTTACGGAGGCTATTTCAGTGTACATCAGAATCCGACCCGCCGCGAAGCACCTGAATGACAAACTCAAACAACGTTTTTACGTCTGTTTTCCCTGTCCTTCCGACGTTGTCGCCACCGCTGCCGCTAATGATGACAACACCGGGCGAAGCATTATTGCGCACGAGTGCGAGATGATGATTTGCCAGATGCGAGAAGACCGTGGCGACGGACCACCCTGGTTACCTGCCAGCAGCAGCAGCAGTCGCCGTGGTCTCTAAATGCGATCAAATCAGAACTATTGGCGGAATGGGGGTTGAGAGTGGCCGGAGTTGGGCGTCGTCTTCGTCATCGCTGCTGGTGGTTCTCGTGGTGGTCGACGTCCACCCGCGGCGTTACCAGCGCGAACCCCGCCACCGCCAACCGTCTCTCTCGCTCTCTTCTCGAGGCTCCTCTCCTGCTGATGCTGCTGCCCACCACCATCCTTCTCGATGCTTGCGCGCGCTCGCTCGCTCGCACCGTCCACGCCGCAGCCGCGCGCTCACTGTGCGCCGGCCGCCGGCCGCTTGCCGCGTTCCTCGACAGTTTGCACACGCGTATTGCGATGCGCGACTTTTCCGCGTTTTCTTCCTTAATTCTGACGCTTCCCCCGCTTCCTATTATCTGACTGCCTCTCGTTCCCGAGAGTTCTTGTCTCATAATTGTCTCTATTAAAACAATGGTGAAAGTCGCGAGTGTGGAACTGATGTTTATGACTCTGAGATGATGCGTTTACTGCGCCCGGAAATCCGCTACTTTTGTCTCTAGGAAACGGCCTTGCAAAGTTCGGCGCGATTTCAGATTTACGTGCGGGGCATTGGTTTGAGCACATAAAGTGGCTGTTCGCGCAGTTGTTGACCCCGCTAACAAACGTTTCCCACAACCCTCAACGTTGTCCCGGAACCTCTTCACCTTGAATAGTTGCGGTACACAACAATCAATAGATTAAGACCTGCGACCACCCACGGCGATTGCCGTTCGACCTTAGATAAGGATCGAGTCTGCAAATATATACAACGAATTGTCGGCGTCTCCTGCAAGTCGTTGCGGACGTTTTCGGAACGCGAGAAGGAGAGAAGGAGAGGCCAATAGCCAGCGCGCACTCCTTTGATGACATTCCTCCTCTCCAAGCAGCTCAGATTGCCAAGCACATGCGTCACCAGGGGAGCAGCGCTGTCTTCGATCTCCCCGTGTTCCAATGACTCAGAAATCGTTGTGGCCAAATGGTGGTCGCTAAAACAAATGGCAGCCGATGGGGAATGGATGGACGGATTCGATGACCGAAAAAACCAACACTGAGAGCAGCTTTTCAGAAAGAGAGATTCATTTCACGCGGTGCTGATCATGGGAGCGATCAGAGGAGTCCGAGGTGTTCGTTCTCTCATGGTTGGAACGGCGGGGAACTCCGGATTGTTTGACAATCAATGCAAAAACGGCTGGTACTGTAGTTCTGAACAGTTTTGTCATCGCCGTGTTTTCCGCGCTTAATCTGTGACCGGCGTGACATGGTGGCACCAACGGCGGCGAGATTCGGACACTGATTCACATCTGGGAACTCGGCTTCTGTGTGTTCGTGAACGAGAACCAACGTACGCAGTCTACGCGCTAAAAGCTAAACAATTCATTCCGGGTGGTGTTGAATTAATCGCGCCTCATTTGTTCCCATCGTCGTTTTCGCCGGCGTCGGCTCTCCATCGGTGGCGGCGCACTGAATGCGACCCCAACATCAACGACGACCATCGGAAGGGACGAGAAGCCTTCGTGTTCGGGCGTCGGGAAAAGGGTGAAACGGGTGACAACGGCGAGTGAAGGGAAGAGCGCAAAGTCAGAGTCGGCCCTCCTGCGGCCCGGCCCCACAGGGGACGTCGACAGGGTTGATGATTACGTATTTGGAGGTGGTGGTGTTGGAAAGGTGTAAAATTTCCCACACCGCTGCTGCTGACGACAACGACCGCAGTGCTGCGGGTGCTGTGCGGTTTATAAAAGGCGAGGAATTTCTTGTTTTGGTTTTCGTTCCTGGTTGTGTTTGAATAGTTGGTTTAGAGGATGATCGACGCGATGATGGAGACGACCCTTGAAGACCCGCGATGACGAACTGATTGCCCGGCCGATGAGTACTTACGGCTTCTTCCTTGCGATTTTGTGTTGCGATCGATCGCTGCGTTCCGCTTCGCTAAATTGCGTGCTACTTTGAAACAGCCACTCTCTTGGAGGTGTTCTTTTCAAAGTGCACTCAAAATTCCGGGTCTTGGCCGTGACTGTATACATACTTTTAAGAAACGTGACTCATTCTCCGCGATACTGGTATTTTACGGATTTGCCAGTATTGGAAGTATCCATTCATAACTGTTTCAACGTCGACTGTTATTACAAAACTCGATATAAACAAGCGAAAATTGTCCGAATTCCTTTGTTTATAAATTTGAACTCTAATTGTTTATTACGGTTGATGGGACGACGGGCTATTACTGACGTTGTTTTGCGCGTTCCCACAATTTCCCGAACTGGTCGTCTTATAACATGAAACGTTTTTTCTTTTTCCAGGTTGTCAGTTCTATTGATTGCGGTTGACGATGCTCTAACCTGTGTAGAAAAACAATCATTCTTATCATGATTTGAACAATCAATGAGCATTCGCCATCTGCAGAAGGAAGTGTGGAACTGTCTTCCTCGATAACGAATCCACGCTACTGTTTTACGCGTTTTGGGCGTCTTTATTTCGTAGTTGTTGGTATTTTTAGGGCCGTATTCTTTTGGACTAAAATATTCCTATTTGCAGATCCGAGTTTTACTAAGTGTCCTGACGCGAAATTGAAATACATGCTTTATTTTAATATTTATCGTTGAAATTGGAAGGAGATGACTAATTTGTAAAAGGTGGAAAAAATTCCGTTTTTGCTTGTTTATTCCATTCAGTTCTGACTGATTTGAGGCGTAAAAGAGGGATATAACTGGAAACCGAAAATCGAGTTTTGGTTCCTTGCGAAATCGGGTCACTCGAATAAGCGCGTTGTTGACAGTTATTTTTTGAATTTCGTGTTTGCGTGACGTGGATAGATTCCGTGCTACCGTATTCACCAGTTCTATTTACGTCTTTTTTGCTAAATCGCCCATTTTCAGACTGTTTCCAAAAGTCCGAACAGGACTTCCGTCTCCCATATGGCCGACGGCGATGGTATTCGCGTGAGCATCTCTGAAATCTCAGAAGTGCGAGGCGATGGATTAGAGGCCAATGAACTGCTCGCCGTGATTTATGCCTCGGCCGAAGCGTTGCTCAAGGCTCGAGCAGGCGTATTCTCTGCCGATCACCTCTTCATCTCACACGACGGGAAAATTCATGTAAGGCTATTAGCACCTCTCTCATCTGTTCGCCTGTCATGCACACACACAGCACAAAAGCCGTATTACGGACGCTTAACGCGCCCGTGTTATGTGGATTAACCGGTTCGCTCGTTTTAATTTTCAAAATAGTGCCGCCGATAGCGCTTTGAACACTGAACACACTAAGAGAAGGGGGCAAATTGACCGTTAATGGGTGATCATTGAAGAAAGTAATTGCAGGTGAATGTGGTATCTCCGGAAGAAGTGGAAGACGACTTTTTGCCACCTGAGGGAGACGACGGATCGAAGAACCCAGGAGCGGTCCATGTTTGGTGCCTTGGAAAAGTGGCCCAGACCGCTGGAGCCTCAACATGTCGAGATGTGGACTTATTCTCCCTGCTCAACCTGATGACTCTCCAAGCGCCTGCAGCCCGGCCAACGCTTCAGAAGCTGATGCAGATGACCAAAAACAAGCTCAATGATGTCGACGAAGTGCCCGGTTTGCTCATGGAGCTCTACGTAGAAATCCTCGGCGATGAGGATGACATGGTAAGTGACAAGTGGCGTATTTGGACATCCTCTTATCTAGCAATTACACCCTTTTAAGAATGATCGATCTTCGTGCAGCTCACTGAGCGAAACGTCGTCGTTGGAGGAGAACAGGGACACATTCGAGGCTTCCCCCGGTCCGGCACCGCCGATCCCAGCCCGTCATAAGGCACATTCGAGCAGCTTCTCGTCGCATAATGATAGTGACTTTGAATCGCACACCGACGAGCCGTCCAGCAAACGGATCCACTCAATGCCGTCCACGTCTAGCGATCAGCAGTCAGAAGAGGAGCGGCCCAGGACGACTAAAGCTGAAATCACGAATTCACCTTCGCCGTCATTCGAGGAGATGTTCGATCGTCCCCAGGCCGAGAAGAAGACACGGAAGAATTTGGTTCATCCCATGGAGGCCTTGCTGGGACACAACGCGGCTCCTCCAAAGATGTATGATGACAACGAGTTCTCGATTGTGAAAGCGGACAGCGAGGACGAATTGGAGAAGAAGAATCCATTCGACGATGATGACATCGTGGAGGCGTCACCTGAAAGGTAAAACCTCATATCCTAAACCTTGAATTTCATTAAATATCGTATTTCAGACTACCAGATCCCCCGCGACCATCCGAGTTCAGTTTCACCACCAGCACGCCGCAGAGAACACCGCTGAATAACGCTCTTCCACCGGTAGATGAAGACCAACCGCTGTCGCCGATTTCGGAAACAAGCGAGGCGTCGGGGTCGAGATCGACCGAACCAGGTCAGTGTCAATTGCGATTTGCAACTTTCATATGATCGCTGCTGCCGCTGTTGCTGGAATTGCAACAGACCGAAATTTCAATGTCGCTCGCGTGTTGTGACTCGTCATTTACGGTTCACTGCTCATAATGCGCGATTTTATCTTCTCGGCTGGGCTGTTCGTAGACTGCACTTCGCTTATCATGATGTCGCTAAGTTCTGTTTTGGGTTGCGAACTTCGGATGGTTGCTCAAGTGCGCTGTTATCGCCATTTTTGATGACAGAGATTTGCAGAATTTTGCCTGTTTTCGGCATCGCTTTGACACTGGCTTGATGCTGTAAATTGCACCGCTAAGTTCTGCTTTGGACAGCGAATTTAAGACATTTTTTGGCTGCTGAAATGAGACTTTTCGCTATGTTTTTAAACCGGAATTCGCTCAATCTTACACATTTTGGAGATTCATTTTGCCAGTTTCGCAATTGCGATTGAGGGGTTTTCTTGATTTTGGTTGTGATCTGGTCATCCAAGATCCAGAGCATCTCAGTTGCCAAAAGTTCCGAAACTGCTTGTCTGCAAGCCGGGGGATCAACAAAATCCGTGTCTCCTATTTCCTATTGCTTGTTTTCCTGTGATTATGATTTTCTGATTCCAGCCCCCAACAAGAACCCATTCGACAACGGCACCCCGGTAAAGCGAACTCCTCCGAGATCACCGGCAAACCCGTTCGAAGAAGAAAGCACCGACTTAACACCGGTGATCAAGTCAGCGCGCAGAAGATCGGAGCCTCATCCTATCGAAGACACCTTCGGCCAATCGGTAAGCCGCTTCAATTAACCCCGTGGTCCTTCAAGCAAAAACTTGCCGGTTTTGTCTCTTAATAGCGTCAATTACGAACTGTTGACCAGCGGCCGGCCGGCTGGCAAGTGACCACTCGCTCGCCTGCGTGGACCGGATCGCTGCGTGATCGTTCCGTTGCTCGCGAAACTGATCTTCCTTTCCGTTACCGATTTCTTCGCTCATCGTTTGCGCACACTTGTTCCACTAATTATCGATGATCTTGCAGGCGAAATCGAACAATCCTTTGAAGCGACAAGACAGTCGGAAGGAGAGCACGATCGAGGAAGCGTTTGCTGCTGCGCGACTTTTGCAACAGCAGCAGCAACAGGAACCCGGAAGGCCTCAGCAGCCGGAGAATGGTAAGGGACAAAGTCAAGTGAGCCTTTGATGATTTTGGGTGTTTCAGGTGTAACTCAGTCGAGGTCTTCATTTCACAGAAAGAACTCTTTAGTTCCTAGCCGTATTAGCAGGAGATCCAGTCGAGGAGGAGGCACCATGAACAGGAGAAAGGTGAGGAGATCAGCGACACATTTTAAGCGTCGCCGTCTGCACGAGATTTTGATTTAGGCATATGTTCCCCACCGTTTCATGAATTTTCCTCTTGACAGCCAAAGTTCGCTTCTTGGGGATCTCTGTTTTTGTCCCTCCGTTGTCTGTTTTACTGTACCCATAAATTACAGACCCAGCAGGGTTCCAAAAAGTGCACCTGAGAGGCATTTTGAAGCCTTCGAGCAGTTCAGAACGATGTTAACGAAATCTCAATTTCAGACCGTCGCCGTGCCCGAATTTGTCCAGAAGAGCTCCCTTCCGCACATTCGGCTGACAGCAACAAATGTCCGCAAGGTATGTTATTTCGATTCAATAGCAACGGGGATCGGGATGGAAAATACTGCCCTGCCGAACGAACACAATTCGGCTTCACCGTTCCCCGATGATGTTGACGGACAGTCGGTCCCCTTGAAGCGTTAATGTATTCAACGACGGGAATTGACGATCAACGTCGCCGCTAACGTTTTGTTTTCATACAGAACGGGCGAAGCGGAAAGGTCCGTTTTCGATTTCAAGGGGTCCATCGTCGAAGTCATGCTAAGAAGAAACATGATCCGGAAAGCGGTGAAGCCTAAAGGGAGGCATTTGGACATGGACTAATGAATGTGTTTCAGAAGAAGATGACGCTCCACCGAGTGGAGCAGAGCTCGGTTCTGGTGCAATTGCTCAACGGGCAGAAAGTGGAGGTTCGCTGTAGGACGGATGTGCACGCCGGGGAGATCTTCGATCTGGTGGTCACGCACACCAATCTCAACGAGCACGCGCTCTTTGGGTTGTCGATCTGTAATGGTAAGTTCTGAGGGTTCAGATATGGCGGATTCAAGGTCTGGCATGTGGGCTTGGTTCGAATTTCCGACTTTGGTTTTCAGAACTTGTGAATTGTGCCTTAACTGTATTTTGTGATTTTAGATGGCGAGCACATCTTTCTGGACAGCTCCCAGCGTCTCGAGAAGTTTGCCCCAGCGGGATGGAAGAACGAAAAGAAGCTCATGAGTCGCGCTCCCTTCATGCTCTATCTGAGGTTCCGCTACTACCCCCAATCTCTGGACTTTGTCAAGTAAGGACGACTTTTCCATATTCTTACTAAAGAAAATTTTTTAGGACCGATGTGACGATGCACGAGCTTTACCTGCAACTGAGAAAGGACATCTTGGACAACAGATTACAGCCTAAGAAGGATACCGTCTTCGAACTTGCCGCCCTCGCCTTGCAAGCTGAATTCTCCGATCGACCGTCCGTGCAGAATCTCGAGTATTTCCAGCTTGAGCACTATCTACCGAAGGTCGGTCACAGCCCCATTCTCTGCCAAATGTAACCCAAATTTCAGAAATTCTACGCGTTCGAAGCGAACAACCGTCTCCAGAACATCCTCTCCGAGTTGCACACCCACTACACCGGAATGAAGGCGCAAGACTCCGAACATCGCTTTATTCAGATCTGCCAAGCCGAAACGGATTATGGCGCTCATTTCCACAAGGTCTACAGACAGAAGCCCGGAAGTGTCGCGAGCACAGACCGGTTCCTGTCTGGCTATTTGTGGATCGCTATTATGCCACGAGGGATTACTGTCTGCGAAGATCATGTAAGCGTCAGCTTCGCCGGGGATGGGAGTTGACTGTCGATTTTTCAGAATGACATGCGTCAAGTGATAGAAGAGCACCTGTGGCACAAGACCCAAACGCTTCAGTTCGACAAGAAGCGTTTCGTGATTGCCTGGTTCGACGAGCACGATCAGCCGCATCAGTCCATCTACTACACTGATCACTACACGAAGTAGGACTGGATATTCTCCGGCTTATTTGATTTCGCCTATTTTCAGGAGCAGCTATTTCGTCCGATTTTCGGCTTCTCAACATCGATATATGATGAAGATGCGTCACATGAAGGCTACTTTGAAGTCTGAAGGACGGTCTTCGGATGGCGTGGATATTGGCGTCGATTCGCAGTTCAACACTCTGGTCAAGGAAGACAAGAAGCCGACGCAACCTCCTCAGACGCAGGTTTCCGTCGAGTCGGCTCCGAACCGGAAACCTACTGCTGAAGCGCTCAATGTCAGCATTCCTCCTGTGGATAGGACGTTCTCGGAACCGAACAATAACGAGACTCTGAGCGGTGAGTTGGGTTGGGATAAGAAGGCGACTTCTCGGGG
This sequence comes from Steinernema scapterisci, assembly GCA_000757745.1. Lineage (NCBI taxonomy): Eukaryota > Metazoa > Nematoda > Chromadorea > Rhabditida > Steinernematidae > Steinernema > Steinernema scapterisci. The sequence continues at coordinate 31,518 of KN167287.1, forward strand.
ATTTCACTCATCCCAAGTCGATGATCTGACCTAGGTTTGAAGAGGTGTTTGAGAACGGTTGTCAAGACCACGAAAGACAAGTTTTGCAAATTTTGGCATTTCGGCTGATAGGTGCTGAGAAAGGTCGTCCCATGTGGTTCGTTAGTCCGTTCTGTTGCTGACGCTTGGGCTGATTTTCGAATTTTGCAAATTTCGGAAATTCGGTTTTATTTTTGCGATTTGCCTGTTTACTGATTCTCACATTTCCCCTTCCAGAGAGCCTCGTCGAACGCCTCGAAGAAGCATCCGTCCCCAAAGACGTGACTGTCGAAGGAATGAACCACGACGCGGTCCTCCTAGACGTCCACCTGCAGAAACATCCGCAATACGGACTCGGCCTAACGCTCGTCGACGGAAACCTGAACGGAGTCAAGGGAGTCTACGTGAAATCGGTTGCAGTCGGTGGTGCTGGCGAGAAGCAGGTAAGAAAGAGGGATCCAGAGTGTCTAAGTGGCTTTTGCTGTTCATTTAAGGGGTTGTGTGTCGGTGATCGGCTAATGAGTGTTAACGGAATGTCGCTAATGGGACGAGATCGGCATTACGCCGTTAGTTTAGTGAAGGAGAGCGTCGACAAGGTGATTTTGAAGATCCAACGTTTGGAATCCGTGTCGTCTGTTCTGGCGGTCAACGGGAATGCTTCTCCTGGTAAGTCACCGTAAGCGGTTGCCTGAATCTTATCTTTTGATGTTGAAGCCATGAACTCCCTTCGCCAAAACGAAGCCAAATACAAGAATGGCGATTTCGACAACGCGAACACGTTGAGCGCGATTCCATCCTCGTTCTCCGAGACTGCCCGGATGGCGAAGACTCCTCCCGCAGTCAGGAAAGCTCCTGAGCCTCAGCTTCACAAGAGACAACGAGCCGTTTCGGACTTTGGCGCTATTGGCGACATGTTGCCGGTGCTGAACAGTGAGGAGATTATCGCTGATATGCGCAAGAACTCCAGGTGAGTATTACGGCGTGATCTTGACGACCCAGATCTGGACACTCAGAGGTTTTGGCTTAGATGCCGTTTGCCGTTCTAATCCATTGATGTCCATTAACGATACTACTTTCAGAATAAACGTGGACGAATCCAGCGACGAAGAAGAGGTCCAACGCGGCGAATACCACCTCCCCGTCAGCGCAATGTACGGATTCCATGGCTCTGATGAAGAGGACGTCGATGACAGCAACGACCTCTCGAAGGACAACATGGAACCGAAAGTTGCGTCGATCCTCGAAGACCGCATGGACTCCGTCTCCTACATGAGCGGTTACATGTCCCGATCAACCCACGGCACCACCTCCACCGGCCACGGCTCCGCATTTTGGTCGACCAAGAAGTCCAACATCGATTGGACCGACGAAGTAACTGACAGCCGCGGCGAATCGGATATCACGTTCTCTGTTCGGTTACACCGTAACCCTCAGGGAAGTTTCGGAATCCAGATCGCCTCGATTGAACATCAGTTCTACATCAAGAATGTGACAGCGGAACCGGCTTTAAGTGAGGATATTAGCAGTGGAGATCGATTGCTGGCTGTAAGTGGTCGTCCTGAATTCTGAGAATGTATGCGTGTTTTAGGTGAACGGTGATCGAACTGAGAACCTCAGCCATGAGGAGGTCATCAGTCTGCTCCAGTCGTGTGGCAGTACCGTGGTGCTCAGTTTGCAGAGGATGGGCAACCAGATCCCGACGAAGAAGGAGGAAACGATCACGGCTGTGTTGGAGAAGTCTCTTTCTGGATCTTTGGGTAAGTATCAACGCTTCTTGGGTCTTGGATTTGGTCTTCAAGGATCCGAAAAGCACCAAACGTGCCTCTTTCAAGTTTGCTAATTTTCCTATTTTCAGGCCTGAGCCTCGCCAAGCGCACCGGCACCGACGGCATCTTCATCCGAACCATCGCCCCAGACTCACCCGCTGCCGATGAAGGTTCCCTCCGCGTCGGCGACCGCGTCCACCAAGTTGACGGCCACATGGTCGCTGACTGCGATGCTTCCACCATCGTCGAGAAGATGCGCAACGCCGACAGCTCTGTGGAAATCGTCGTGAAACGGCTGATTTGATTCCGAACCCTATCTACTTACACTCAAACGTGTCACAACCGATGATGCTTTGAATCGCAGTTCCGGTCCGTTTTACCCTTACTTATTAATTTCCCCTTTACAGTCTCTGTAACCCAAATTAGGTTCTGATCCCATAGCCAACACAGACCTTCTCCCCTGATGTACATACACGACATCCTCACGCTCTGATATGCCTTACGTCTTATTTGCTCAGCTCTTTCTCTGTTTCTCTTTCCTTAGTTTCTCTCTCTTTCTCATCATATCTTCAGACAAAAATCTATGCAAAGTTAACGTGTTGCCTGTGTACAAACTTGTACTATATCGTCGTGTCTTATATCTTCTACTTGTGCCGCCGCGCTCCAACCGTGTTATTTATTTGAGTTCCCTTTTACGAAGACGGATATATTTCTATTGTCGTTCTATGCCAACAATTGTGATGATCATGACATGGATTGTTGTTGAATTTTAGAGAAGTAAAATATGTGATATTGACAGGACAATTGTGAGTTTAGAGGCTGAGGAAAGGACGTCTTGGGTTGATCATAGATCCAGTCGACTGGGATAGGAATGGGATTTGAACAGGCGCTTCTTCTGGTCGTCGGAATTCGTGGGCAAGTGAACCACGGTGAGCGAAGTTGCCTGGAATCCAAAGTGACCGTTTTGATGAGTTCCGGTAGTACTTACGTGGATCATCTGTCGACCGCTCGCAAGGTCGGAAAACTGAAGATCAGGTAGTGAAGGGGTCTTTCGGGGCTGGGAGAAGGAACCAAGACTGCCCGAGTGGATGATGGAAGGAAACTCGTCGACGCTTCGAGTTCTCAAGCTGTTTCTGGGATGCAATGGAACTTCTTCAGTTTTCACCCAATCACAGTTCTCAAGGTCTTTCTGGATCTTCTCCACGTAGTTCTCGGGGCTTTGCGGGTTTGGTTCAGGTTCAATCTGGATTGCTGAAGTTTCAGAGAGCGAGATTCTGTCGAAACAAGTGCATCTGAGCTGCTTGCAGTCGTTGCAAATGGTCATCCACGCGATCAGCTTGTCCAAGTCTTCATGGTCGTCGATTTCGATGGATTGAGCCGTACGAGGTGGTGAGACTGGCGCTTCGGGATCTGCGTTTGCCTTCGATGTTTTGGGTCGCCTTGTCTCGGAGAAGGAGCTTGTGACTTTGGCGAAGATGCTCTTCAGAGTAATCTTCGGTTTGTGCGTCTTCCCAGCGTCGGATCCACTTGGACCTGGAGAAGAACCTGGAGGACTCGGAGGTCGGATGGTAGGACGGCTAGAGCTGGGAAGGGGTTTTCGAAGTAACGTCTTGGCGTTGGGGCACTCGCAGGGCTTTTTCTTGCACTTGGAACAGAGAAGGGATGTGTTGCTGGACGATGAAGAAGGCCTGGGATTGGAGGCCAGGTCTTTGTTGGCCTCATTTCCGTCATTTTCGCTTCCGCTGTTGTCGCCTTCGTCACCCGTTTCCGTCTTCTTCCAACACTCGCACTCCGCCTTGTGGCAGAAGACGCAGGACTCGAGCCTGAACGGCAGCATGTCGTTTCCAAATTTGATGATTCCACTAGTCAAATCCAGAGAAATCGGCTTCAGCAGGAACTGCACGTCCTTCCCAAGCATGACTTCAGCCAACGGACAGACCATGTCCTCTTGGACCATCAGCCGTTGAGCGAAAGATCGGTTATGAAGCTTCAGAAGCACGTCCACACTTCGCGTATATTCCATCGTGGATTTCTCAAAGGTCTTCGTAATCAGCGCGTGGTTTACTGTAGCCGTGGCGTTCAAGGCGGCAACGAGAGACACTCGACAGTAGGAATAGTCGCTCTTGGTGTCGAAGGCAGCCGTGGTGACACGACCATTCACCTCGATTTCAAAACAGATGAAGCGGCCGGCAAATCGCTGAACCACGTCTCGAGCTTCATGGTCGGCATCAGGGTAGAGGGAGTGTTGCCACAGGTCGTAGTAATCAGAGCAGACCGATCCTGAGTCTGAGAAGTCGTCGTCAAGAGTGGCGCAGTAGATGCACGGCTTCGGGCCGTCTAGAAGGCTGTCGTATGCTGCTCCTGGGCTGGCTTCTGGCGGATCCTTGGCTTCATTCTCGCTTCCTTCCTGTCCGGTCGAGGGTTCGTCTTCAATGAATCCTGACTCCATGTCATGCTCCTGCGGCTCTGGATAGTTGGATCTTTGGATCAGAGTACTGCATTCCACACACCGGTGCGTCGGTCCTCGCGTTTGGTGCCAAGCTGGAGCTTCGTTTTGAACACACTTGTCAGCCCAGTTACAACGCTCTCCGTTCATCGGGGGATCTGGAGGGTTCATCGGACCGCTTCGGGCCAAGATCATGCGCTTATTTGATTTCTTCCGTTTCTTGTCTTCCTTCACCAGCTGCTTGTACTGTCTCAGGAGTTTCCTTTGCGTCCAGAACGGCAAGGTTTTGAGCTTGTAGTAGATGTGGAGAACCACCGCAAGAACGGAGCCAGCGATCGCCCCGACTATTAGAAGAACATTCTTAACGGCCTGAGACCAATTCAGGAAAGTCTTCTGAAACCAAGAAATCGCCTCGGTTTTCAGCTCTCCAAGCCATAGTTCGATGTGGTACATAGATGAGCGATTGGTGGTTATCTCGTAGGCGCCAGTGTCACCGATCTTAAAGATTTTTTCGAGCTTCCTGAGACGCTGTTCGTAACTTTCTAGCATGATGACGGACGTGAAGACTTCTTCGACTTCGTTTCTGATCACAGCTGACGCGTTGAACTTGATGTATTCTCCAGATTCGGTAGTGAAGAATGAAGTCCTGGGTTCCGTCTCCACAGTTACGGATTCGCCATTCTTCGTGTAAATGTCGCCGTTTTTGATGATGTTGGTGATAAGATTCCTGCAACTCATTTCCGGAGACGTGTAGACCAGATCTTTCTTTCCAGGAACCACGAACATTGTCGTGTTGTCGGCAGTGAGGACAGGCTGGTACCGGTAACAGACGTCGTCGACCTTGTTCTCGTCGTACACATGACTGACGTCCATGGGTTTGCAGTTGTGGACCATGAGAACCTCGCCGGTGAATCTCGCCGAAAGGGTGTCAGCTCCAGTCATCATTCGAGCTCCTTCCGTTGGGTCCATAGACAGGAAGGCGTAAGCCGCTGCGGTTTGATGGTTCTCCAAAGAGCAGATGGAAAAAGCGACATTGTCCAACTCTTGGATGAACTTCTCGTGGAGCTTCCCGCCTGCATAGTTGATCCGCACGTTGGCTTCCTTGGCGAATGGAGTGATATCGGGGAAGTTGTAGTACCACGCCCGCATCTTGCCGACTTCCCGGCGATTCCGGACGAGGACTTTGGAGTCGTGGATGACGAGAACGGCGTCGTTGTCCAGTTGGAAGGCGTCTTTGCCAAAGTGCCGTTTTGCGTAGATGTCCTTGTGGGTGAAAGAGTAGGCGGCTTGGAGCTGTTCGATGACCACGGTCTCCTCATCCAGCTTTGCCTCATAGGTTCCTCTGAGGACATGTCGGTTGATGTCGGTCAGACCGGTCACGTTCCAGATGACCACGAACTTGCTTCGGGAACAAGACGCCTCGTAGGGAGCACACTTGGCGATGTCTTCCAGATTGCTGGTCAGGAGCACACCGTCTCGGGTTCCCACGACGCCTTCCACCATGAGATAGTTCACTACGGTGTACCCATTGGCGAAGATCTCAAAGGGAGGGAAGAACGGGCGATCAGTGACAAAGTTTCCGTCACCCACATCTACGAATTCCAGACCGTCGGCCGTGCGATTCTGATACCATTCCGCGCATTCTTCCGGAGTCACTCCTTCATACTCTCTGTTGACAGGTCCACCTCCGAACAGACTGTTGGTGTTGACGAAGGTCGTGTAGAGTTTCGAGCAACGGACTGCCGGGATAGTGTGCAGAGAGGTCGAGGGGACATAGAGACTGACGTTGGCGTAGCGGACGACTTTGGGCTCTGGCTTCTGGCAAATTTCGTATTCTGGAATCTTCAGATATGCTCCGTGCTGAGGGGTTTCGCAATACTGGTAGATGTTGTCGGCGGTGGCCCAGATACGGGGGAAGAGGGACCATGTGATTAGCAGGAAGAGCAGCAATTTCATGACTTCACAAATCTGTAAATCGTGTGTGAGTGCAGCCTGTGGAAATCTGGGTTGACTTACGAGTTGGAAGCCGTTTTGAAGGTTTTCACTGACCTGCTGTGTGATCCGCTTGATTAATGAAGCTGGTGACTAATGGCTAAAATGGGGATATTAGAAAAGTCAGGAAATGGAGAACGTCATCACCTCTGTGTAGAGAAAAAGGAAGCTTGCAATTCAGAGGTCCGCCCAGAACACAACGGGGGAATCTTAAAATGAAGCATTCGTGAAGAGTTCAACTTTGTCAACCTACCTAGAATCGGGTCGAGAAGATGAAAGAAGCTTAGGATGACGTGTAAGGATGGAAAATTCCTTTTAAGGCAGGTTCTAAAACGAAGACTCTGAAATTGGATAGCTTGATAAAGGGCCTTGAGACACAAGAGACTTAAAACAGAGAAATCGCTTGGCACTTTTCGCCTGATCTCGAGCACCAAAACAAGGCTCAAATAGTTCAATTGAAGACACTAATTCGGCGGAGACTTTGACAAGCCGTAAATGCAGTATTTAGTAGATAGGAACTCACC